>VWZI01008190.1:86278-142917 GCA_013396835.1 Psilopogon haemacephalus
AAAAAGAGGCAGCAGCATTGCATCTCCAGCCAAAATGGCAGGAACTAGAGCAGGATGAATGTTGTACCAATGTGCCAGGTTGTGGTGACTGCACAGAGTGCACTGTCAGCAAGTTTGCTGGTGACACTAAACTGAGTGGAGTGGCTGCCACACCAGAAGGCTGTGCTGCCATTCAGCCAGATTTGGACAGGCTGAGAGTTGGACAGGAAGAAAGTGAATGAAATTCATCAAGGGCAAGTGTATAGACTAGCACCTGGGAAAGAACAACCCCAGGAGCAGTATAGATCTGGGAGTCACCTGTTGGAAGGCAGTGAAGGGGAAAAGGATCTGGGGGTCCTAGTTGATGGGAGGCTGACCATGAGGCAGCAATGTGCTCTGGTGGCCAGGAGGGGCAGTGCCATTCTGGGGTGGATTAGAAGGGCTGTGGTTAGTAGGTCAGCCCCTCTACCTTGCCCTAGTGAGGCCACGTCTAGAATATTGTGTGTAGTTTTGCTTGCCCCCCCCCGCCCCGCTCCAGTTCAAGAGAGACATGGAACTGCTGAAGGCAGTGGAAGATCTTCCTTAAGAGGAGAGCCTGGGGGAGATAGGGCTGTGTTGCTGGGAGAGGAGAAGCCTGAGGGGTGACATCATTCATGTTTATAAAGATGTGCAGGGTGAGTGCCCAGGGGCTGGAGCCAGGCTCTGCTGGGTGATGCCCAATGACAGCACAAGGGGAAGTGGTGGAAGCTGAGGCACAGGAAGTTCCATGGAAACATGAGGAGGATTTTTTTTCCTTGTGAAGGTGAAGAACCCTGGAGCAGGTGGCCCAGTGAGGTTGTGGAGTCTTTGGTGGTATTCAAGAGGTGCCTGGATGTGTTACAGCTGTATGCTGTAGGTGCTCCTGCTGTGGCAGGGGTGTTGGACTGGATGAGATTTGGAGGTGTCTGCCAGCCTCTAACATTCTGTGATGCTGTGATTCTATGATTGGAATCCTCCCCAGAGCTTTGAGGGGTTGGCAGAAATGTCTGCCTTTGGTGAGGTTCTGTCAGCCTTTCTGTAGCCCTGACGTCATTCACGCAATAGGTTTGCTCCCTGGAGGAGTATACAAAATAGTTCAGTGACTAAGAACCTCTATGTTGAACCACTTGTAGGACACCTGGAATGAAGCTTTGGAAAGCTTCTTCTCTAGCCCTGGAGAAGCTTTTGCATTCTGCAGATGGAGTTGTTCCTTTTCTTGCCTGTAGAGGTGATGAGGTGATAACTCATGGAATGTTAGACGTCAGCTGTGACTGATGTGTGATCAGCAACGAGTGTTCAGTAACTCTCATCTTCAGTAAGGCTGCAGATGAGAGCAAGTTGGGAAGGAGTGTTCACAGGATCCCTGGATGTTAGGGGTTGGAAGGGACCTCTGGAGAGATTCCAGTCTAACCACCTGCCAGAGCAGAACCAGAGAATCTAGCACAGGTGACACAGGAACACATCCAGACAGGGCCAGAAAGGCTCCAGAGAAGGAGACTCCACAACCTCTCTGGGCAGCCTGTGCCACTGCTCTATCAGCCTTACAGCAAAGAAGTTCTTCCTCATCTTCAGGTGCAATTTCCTGAGCTATCGTTGACATCCATTGCCCCTTGCCTTATGCCACATGTGGTGGATTAGGAATTTACAAACACTATTTGAAATTCACCAGACCAGCTCAGATGGCTCGGCAGTAAGATGAAGCTATGTGTACAGCATGGCAAAATGTACAAGCATGTACAATACACAAGGTCGAGGAGACATTGTAGTGGCCTTCCAGTATCTGAAGGTTTCTACAGGAGGGTTGGAGAGGAACTATTTAAAAGGTCTTGTAATGACAAGATGAGGAGGAATGGGTTTAAACTGGAAGAGGAGAGATTGAGACTGTGTGTTAGGAAGAAGTTCTTTTCAGTGAGGGTGGTGAGACGCTGACACGGGTTGCCCAGGGAGGTTGTGGCTACTCCCTCCTTGGAGGTGTTCAAGGCCAGGTTGGAGAAGGCATTGAGTGACCTCTTCTAGGGCACAATGGCAGCATGGCAAAATGTACAAGCATGTACAATACACAAGGTCAAGGAGACATTGTAGTGGCCTTCCAGTATCTGAAGGTTTCTACAGGAGGGTTGGAGAGGAACTATTTAAAAGGTCTTGTAATGACAAGATGAGGAGGAATGGGTTTAAACTGGAAGACGAGAGATTGAGACTGTGTGTTAGGAAGAAGTTCTTTTCAGTGAGGGTGGTGAGACACTGGCACAGGTTGCCCAGGGAGGTTGTGGCTACTCCCTCCTTGGAGGTGTTCAAGGCCAGGTTGGAGGAGGCATTGAGTGACCTCTTCTCATCCCTGCCTATGTTGGGGTTTGGAACCGGATGAGCTTTGAGGTCCCTTCCAACCTAAATCATTCTATTATTCTATATACACAATATATACAATTATTTACAGTTATATACAAGTTAAAGACAATACAGAAATCCAAACTGCCCGTAAGGGCTCAAAGCTGCCCTCCATCTTTTTTCCTTCCCCCCTTCTATGTCAGATGGACAACCAAAACAAAGCAGAAGCCAGCAGCAGCCAGCAACTCTCACTTGTCTGTTGCCAAGATTAGAGGTGAGACATCAGAGCAGATCAGGGTTAGACAGAAGTGATGAGATCCAATGGCACAGACCAGACAGAGCAAACCAGTAGGGCAATGTCCCAAGGCACAGTGACAGGACATTGTTTGTTTTGACATTTATCCCTCTAAGCAAACCAATGAATGACACAGACATCATCATTTGTTTCTTTTCACAGCCAAGGATCTCATTTCTCTCATTAAAATATTCCAGTTAGCCTTACTCCAGCACACCAGGGCGCAAATGAGATCGTTCTGTCCCTACCTTCCTGACAAGCAGTGTTGATCTGCTTGGTGGTAGAGACAGGTTGGATTCATGGACCAAGTACAATGGGATGAGGTTCAACAATAACATCCTGCAATGATACAGGATTGAGGAAGAGTGGATGGAAAGCTGCTCAGTGGAAAAGGATCTGGGTTGTCTGTCAACAGCTAATTTAAGATGAGCCATCAATGTGCCCATGTGGCCAACAGGCCAATAGTGTCCTGGCTTGGGTCAACAATAGGGTGGCCAGCAGGATCGGGGCAGTGATTATGCCCCACTACTCAGCAGTGGTGAGGCCACAGCTCAAATCCTGGGTTCAGTTTTGGGCTCTTCACTTCGAGAAGGACTTTTTGAGGGGCTGGAGCATGTCCAGAGAAGAGCAGAAAAGCTGGGGAAGGGTCTGGAGAGAAGGGCTGGTGAGGAGTGACTGAGGGTCTGGGGAAAAGACTAAGAGGACACCTTCTTACTTTCTCTACAACTCCCTGTAAGGAGGTTGGAGCAAGGTGAGTGTTGGTCTGGTTTTTCTGATGACAAGTGACAAGGTGAGAGGCAATGTCATCAGACTGCATCAGGGGAGGTTTAGGTTGGACTTTAGGAACAATTTTTGCATGGAAAGATTTGCCAAGCCTCAGAACAGTCTGCCAGGGAGTTGTTTAGCAGCCATGTAGCTGTGGTGCTGAGGTATGAGGTTTAGCAGTGAGCTTGTCAGTGTTGGGCTAGCAGTTGGACTCAGTTATTTTGAAGATCTTTTCTTGCCTAAATGATTCCACAATTCAGTGAAGACTCAACACAAATCTGTTGAGCAAAGGCTGAAATCCCAGGCAGTTCAGAGCCAGCTTTTAATCCTTCAGCTAAAACGCAGGAGAGTTTCCATTCTATACCTGAGCAATGAAGCTCTGCCTCCTTTGCAGGAAATCTTCCAGGTGAAAAGCCTTGCTCCAGGACTTCTGAACAGTGTTTTCCTCTTTCTCTTGTGCTGTGTACCCATGCAAGAAGTAAGAGGCTGTTCAAACCCCAAGTGGATAAACTCTTCAGCCCCATGGTGTGGGAGGGGGCTAGATTAGTACAAAATGGAGACCAGAGACAAGTGGTGTCCTTCAGGGGTCAGTAGTGGGACCAGTGCTGTTTGACACCTTTGTCAGTGACATGGACAGTGGGATTGAGGCAACCTCAGTGGGTTTGTGGATGAGACAAAGCTGTGTGGTTCAGCTGTCATACTGGAGGGAAGCGATGGAATCCAGAGGGACTTGGACAGGTTTGATAAGTGAGGTCATGCCAGTCTCCTGAAGTTCCAGAAGGGTGAATGCAAGATCCTGCACCCAGGCTGGGGCAATGCCAAGCATAAATACAGGCTGAGAGAGGAATGGCTGGAGAGCAGCCTGGAGGAGAAGTACTTGAGGAGGTTAGTTGGTGACTAACTGCCCAGGAGCCAGCACTGGTCACTGGCAGCCCAGCAGGCAGCTGTGTGCTGACTGCATCCAGAGCAGGGAGAGCAGCAGCACAGGCAGGGGATTCTGCTCTTCTGCTCTGCTCAGACCACACCCGCAGCACTGCCCCAGATCTGAGGCCCCCAGCACAAGAAGGACATGGAACTGTTGGAGCAGGTCCGGAGGAGGCCGTGAAGATGATCAGAGGGCTGAAGAACCTCCACTGTGGGGTCAGGGTTTGAGGGCTGGGGCTGTTCAGCCTCGAGAAAAGAAGGCTCCAGAGAAACTTACAGCAGCCTTCCAGTGCCTGACAGGGTTACAGGAGAGCTGGGAAGGGATGTTTTGCAAGGACTTCTAGTGATAGGATGATGGGGAATTGGTGGAAGCTTGAGCAGGGCAGATTTAGACTGGATATTTGAAATAAATTCTTTACAGTGAGAGTCGTAAGATGGTGATTTTGAATGCCCAGGGTGATTTTGAATGCCCCCTTCCTGGAGAGATTGAAGGCCAGACTACATGAGACCTTGAGCAACCTGGTCTGGTGGAAAGAGTCCCTGCCCATGGCAGGCGGGTTGGAACTAGATGATTCTTAAGTTTCCTTCCAACCCAGTGATTCTATGGAATTAAGTGCCTTTGTTTTGTGTGAATGCACACTAGTGGGGATGGTTGATGCGCTGCACTGTGTGGCACCTACCCTGCGCTCATTGCAATTTCTTCAGTGTGTGGCTTGCAGATTGAGGGTCTTCCTAAGCAACAAATAACATCCACGCTCCACGCAGAGCAAGTATGGGTTTCTCTTCTGAGGCTGTCCCAAAAGATCTTTGGCAGCGTCAGCTTTCAGGATACGCGATTGGTAGATAGCAATGCCCAAAATGCCACAGGGATTAAAAGGGAACTCTTTATTCACCGAAAGCAATTAGCTCTCACACAAAAGTGCTTTTAGCTTGGACAGACAAGTTCTTCCTGACAGGAGGATGCATGTGTTAACTAAACAACAACGTTTATCTGGCAGTTTTCCGTTTGACAACCGGATGTATCTAGTAAGATGATACAAATAGCAGTGTATAGCTGTCCTAGGAATACCTATTTACAAAATACCTGTGGTCCTTAGTAGGACAAAGTTCTCAAGGAATGCACATTTCGCAGGAAGGGTCCTGCAGAAATTATTTTCTGAGTGAGGATAACTCTGTGAAATTAACAGGTAGCAAAGAAGTGTCTGTGCGGTGAGGAGTCGGTCTCTTCTCCCAGGCAACAAGTGACAAGGAAATGGCCTCAAGTTGCACTGGGGGAGGTTTAGATTGGATATTACAGAATCATAGAATCAGTCAGGGTTGGAAGGGACCACAAGGATTATCTCCTTCCACGGGCAGGACCTCATCTGTCCTGGCCTTTCGCATCTCCAGGGTGGTGAAGAACTTATATTAGGAAACTCTTTTTCCCTCAAAGAGTGGCTAAGTCCTTTAACAGGCTGTTTGTGACTGTGGTGGAGTCATCAGCTCTGGAAGTCTTCAAAAATTATGTAGATGTGGTTCTGAGCGACCTGGTTTAGTGGTGACCTTGCAGTGCTGCGTTGATGGTTGGACTTGGATGGTTTTGGAGGTCTTTTCCTATCTTTCTGATTCTGTGATATCTCCAGGTAGTCTGATCAGTGCTCAGGTCACCAAAAACTAGTCCCAGGAATAAGCCAAGGTGTGTGGAGAATGGCATCACCTCCTCTGTCAATGACTTGCAAGTTTCACCCATGACATTTTAGGTGGCTAAAGCACCGCACTTCTTTTCACGTATTTGGTCCTGTGCCAGTTGTTGTGAAGTCAGCAAGATTTGTGTCAGTGTATATCTGAGCTCTAAGTCAAGGGAAGCAGCAAATCACAAGAAGTTCCACCTAAACCTGAGGAAAAACTTATTCATGTTTCAAACACCTGCAGGGTGGGTGTTAAGAAGCAGGGGCAAGGCTCTTTTCAGAGGTGTCCTGTGACAGAACAAGGGATAATGGACAGAAAGTGAAATCTAAGAAGTTCCAGCTCAACATGAGAACATTTTTTTTACTGTGAGGGTGCTGGAGCCCTGGCACAGGCTGCCCAGAAGGGTTGTGGAGCCTCCTTCTCTGGAGACTTCCAAAACTCATCGAGATGCATTCCTGTGTGACCTCTCTATGTGATCTTGCTTTAGCCGGGGATTAGACTTGATGATCTCCAGAGGTCCCTTTCCAGCCCCTACCATTCTGTGACTGTGATTTACCCACAGATAAAAATCACTAGTTTGAAGATGCACTTCAAAACTGAAAGACTATTCTGAGCTATAAACAAAGCTCTTTGGGACGTTCAATTAGGTGTGATAATTCTGCCTATGTGCTGTGCAACAACGCACAATCTCGAGGAATGGGCGTGGGTGTCCTTTAGCTTACTCTCATTCTGCTAAAACTCATTGCTTGAGTGCTTTTTATGACCAGGAGGTTGGAAGGATGCCAGCTGTTCTCCCAACAATCTACACTCTGCCTAACGCTGAACTTAGATGCTGTTGTGATGAGAAGCAATAATGGGCAGTTGAAGAGAGGCTGCTTTGTTTCTAATCTAACAGTTAAGAAACATAACTTTACTTTTCATCTTATAAATGTGATGTTATCATAGATTCATAGACTGGCCTGGGTTTGAAGGGACCTCCATAGGTCATCCAGTCCAACCTCCCCTGCAGTTGACAGGGACATCCTCAACTAGATCACGTTGCCCAGAGCCCTGTTGAGCCTGACTCTGAATATCTCCATGCCCAACCACCTCCCTGGGCAACCTGTTGCAGTGTTCCAGCACCCTCCTGGTGCAGAACTTGTTGCTCACATCCAACCTCAATCTGCTCTGCGCTAGTTTGAAGCCATTGCCCTCATCCTGTCCTTGCAGCCTTTGCAAACAGTCTCTCTGCAGCTTTCTTGTAGCCCCCTTCAGATCCTGACAGGCTGCTGTTAGGTTTCCCTGTAGTCTTCTCCAGGCTGAACGACTCCAACTCTCTCAGGCTGTCCTTGTAGGAGAGGTACTCCAGCCCTCTGATATCTTTGTGGCTCTCTCTAAAGTGAGACCAGGGAAATTCCACTTCTACATGAGGAAAAACTTTACTGTGATGGTTCTGGAGCCCTGGCACAGGCTGCTGAGAGAGGTTGTGGAGTCTCCTTCTCTAGAGACTTTTAAGACTCATCTGGATGCATTCCTGTGTGACCTGTCCTAGGTGACCCTGCTTTAGCAGGGGCTTTGGGCTTGGTAATCTCCACAGGTTGTTTCCCACCCCTCCCCTTCTAAGATTCTGTGACCCACTGGGATCATTTGTGCAATTTGTTCGTCCTGAACATTGTGTGGGAAGCATTGTGGGACTTGCCACTGCAAATGAAGACACACTTTTTCTTTTTGACTCCTTACTTATCCTTTTAGGGAAGAATGTTTGGAAAACATGTCAGCTTTCCAATGAGCTGACGGAGTCATACTGATAATTTACTTCGCTCTTGAGTAGTGACATTGAAGAGCTTGCAAGGAAGCAACCCCTCTACAGTTCTTTGCAATTTACATTACACTGTGAGAGCAGTAAACAGGTCCAGATCAAAAATTAAAACTTTCTCCCCAGCACTTTATGCTGATTTGCAATGACCAAATGTGGCTTGTAAAACTGGGACTGGAACCAGCATTTTCTAGTATGAGCAGGACAAATCTGTGCATCAGGATTTCCCAAACTAGGTTTTGTTTGCCACTCAGGGCCAGTGCAGTGCCTTGTGCAAGTGAGGAAGGCCTTTTGGCACAGCAGCCATCCCCAGCAGAGCTGTCAAGGCTCTGATGGCAGCAATATTTCAGCCAGCTGCTCAGAGAGCTGCAGTGCTCTGCACCGAGGTGCCAGACAAACATTCAGTTGATCCTCTTGATCCTGACTTCTTTACAGGCCCAGCAACAGTATTAGAATTGCAGAATTTACAGACTCAGAGAATGCTTTGGATTGCAATAGACCTTTAAAGCTCATCTAGTCCAACACTGCAACAGTCAGCAGGGACAGCTTACAGGATCATAGAACTGGTTTGGTTGGAAAAGACCTTCAAGATCATCAAGTCCAGCTGTTAACCTGAGATTAACGGCTGGCCTCAATGATCTTGGAGGTCTTTTTCAACCGAATTTATCGCAGAACCACAGTTTTGTCAGGGCTGAAAGGGACCTTAAGGATCATCCAGTTCCAACCCCCTTGCCATGGACAGGGACGTCCACACTAGATCAGTTTGCCCAGAGCCACATCCAGCCTGGCCTTAAAAACTTCCACCACCTCCCTGGGCAGCCTGTGCCAGTCTTTCACCATCCTCATGCTGAAGAACTGCTTCCTAGTGTCTAATCTAAATCTGCCCTCCACTAGCTTGGATCCATTCCTCCCCAGTTCTATTGCTACCTGACACCCTAAAATGTCCTTCCCCAGCTTTCTTGTAGCCCTCTGCAGATGATGGAAGGCCACAATAAGGTCTCCTCGGAGCCTTTTCCTCTCCAGACTGAACAACCCCAACTACATGAGCCTATTCCCATAGCAGAGCAGCTCCAGACCTCTGATCATCCTCGTGGCCCTTCTCTGGACATGTTCCAGCACCTCCAGATCTTTCCTGTCACAGGAGTTCCAGAACTGATTCTTTTAGTCTATTAAATGAACTACAGACTTAGGTCCCAAAACAGAAATCTCATGTCTCCATTCTCTGCACACAGAATCATAGAGTTGTTCTTCTCTTGTTGATCTTCTAAGATCATCCAGTCCAACCACTGACCTGAGACCACCAAGCTCATTAAACCATGTCCCGAAGTGCTATGTCCACAAGGTCCTTGAACACCTCGAGGGATGGTATACTCCACCACCTCTCTGGGCAGCCTGTGCCAATGCCTGAGGCTGCTTTGCTCTTCTAAGTGCTATTCTTAACCCTCAGCATTTGCAAGTTCAGTGTACCCTTTCCTTGAAAGCAAACCGAAGAAGATTGATCTTGCTGGAGTAAGAGGGCTGACAAAAATGTCCATTAAATAAATTGAACCTTTGGGTCTGTGCCTTGGAAGTGCTGTAACGCAAATCGGAAAGATTCAAAGGAACTTAGTGGGAAAAGAGCAGCAAATGCTCAACACAGAAATAAAGCAGCCCTGTCATATGGTGGGGAAGGCAGATACCTACCAAAAATTCCATTAGAAGCTTCTCTGCATCCTCAGGCATAAAAATAGTTATAAAATCCTTCTCTGCCCATATGGAGAGGAAGCATGAAGACTATTCCAAACTTTTATTTTGGAAAACTTGCATCACGATTTCAGACTGACAGCTTTCTGAAGTCTTACACAAGGGAGCAAGTGTAGTTATTCTACTGATCTGCTCTCACCTGGACCGCTGTGTCTGGTCCTGGATCCCTCAGCACAAGGACGTGAAACTGTTGGAGCAAGTCCGGAGGATGCCCCAGTGATGATCATAGAATCATAGAATGGTCCAGGCTGGAAGAGACCTCAAAGATCATCCAGTTCCAACCCCCTGCCACAGGCAGGGACACCTCCCACTAGATCAGGATGCTCAAGACCTCATCGAGCCTGGCCTTGAACACATCCAGGGAGGGAGCAGACACAACCTCCCTGGGCAACCTGTTCCAGTGCCTCACCACCCTCACTGTGAAGAATTTCTTCCTAACATCCCATTCAAATCTCCCCTCCGCCAATTTGAACCCATTCCCCCTCGTCCTGTCATTACAAGACCTTGTGAACAGTCCCTCCCCAGCCCTCCTGTAGGCCCCCCTCAGATACTGGTAGGTTGCTATAAGGTCTCCCCGAAGCCTTCTCTTCTCCAGGCTGAAAAGCCCCAACTCTTTCAGCCTGTCCTCATAGCAGAGGTGCTCCAGCCCTCTGATCATCTTTGTGGCCCTCCTCTGGATTCTGTCCAACAGTTCCATGTCCTTCTTGTGCTGGGGGCTCCAGAACTGCACACAGTACTCCAGGTGGGGTCTGACGAGAGCAGAGTAAAGGGGGAGAATCCCCTCCCTTGCCCTGCTGGTAATGCCTCTCTTAATGCAGCCCAGCACACAGTTGCTGTCTGAGCCGCGTGTGCACACTGCAGGCTCATGTTGAGCTTCTCATCCACCCAGACCCCCAGGTCCTTTTCCTCAGAGCTGCTCTCCAGCCACTCACCACCCAGCCTGTATTTGTGCTTGGGATTGCACCAACCCAGGTGCAGGATCTTGCACTTGGCCTTGTTAAATTTCATGAGGTTAGCCTGGGCCCATCTCTCCAGCCTTTCCAGGTCCCTCTGGATGGATCCCTGCCCTCCAGCAAGTCAACTGTGCCACACAGCTTGGTGTCATCTGCAAACTTGCTGAGGGTGCACTGATTCCTCTGTCCATGGCACTGACAAAGATGTTAAACATCACTGGTCCCAGCACTGACCTCTGAGGGACGCCACTTGTCACTGGTCTCCAGGTGGACATTGTGCCCTTGATCACCACTCTCTGTGTGCCACCATACAGCCAATTCCTTATCCAGCGAGTTGTCCACCCATCAAGTCCATGTTTTTCCAGTTTGGTGACCAGGGTGTCATGTGGGACAGAGTCAAAGGCCTTACTCAGGCCTGTGGGCTGGAACCCCTCTGCTGTGAGGACAAACTGAAAGAGTTGGGGTCGTTTAGCTGGGATTAGAAGAGGCTGCAGGGAGGCCTTCTTGTGGCCTCTCAGTGCCTATAGTGGAGCTATAATCAAAAAGAGGACAGGCTTTTTCTGCTGGCCCTGTCGTGGCAGGACAAGAGATGATAGTTCTAAAAGAAAAAAAGAGAGGTATAAATGTGAGAGAAGAAAGAGATTCCTTTACAGTGACACTGGCCCATGTTACCCAGCAAGGTGGTAGATGCCCCATTCATAGAATTGTTCCAGGTCAGGTTGTTTGGGACCCTGAGCAACCTGCTCTAGTTGCAGCTGTCCCTGCTAACTGCAAGGAGCTAGACTGGATGACCTGTAAAGGTCCCTTCCAACCCAGACTGTTCAATGCTTCTATGCGACACAAGATGGTCAAGAACAGTTTTTTTTTAAAGCTTATTAATTCCTTAGACCATGGATCCAGTGACTCTGAAGTGCTCCAGAAAGCCCAGAGTTTATGCTGATAGTTCCAGAACCTCAGTATGTGTAGCTACTTGAGCATTACTTTGCTAGATAAGAAGTGGTGAACATGACGGTAGTGTCCATATCCTTTTGAGGCCTAAGGCTCCTTAGGTCTCTGAGATTCCTTAGGATTTAGTAACAAATCCTATTCACTGGCATCTTGGCCCAGAAGCTGGGAAGGAGATGTGGTTTTATTTGAACATTCCTGCGAGTGAAAATAGGACACAAATGAGGTCCTATATCAAGATGAGACTGTTCATTAAAGAGACAGAGAGAATGGAGCAAACAGAACAGAGAAAGAAAGAAAAGGGAGAGAGGGAGAGAATGGAGAAAGCAGGGGAGAGAGTTACCACCCTGTAGTTCTTTGGTGGTGAGGGCAGGTGGGAGAGAAGTTCCTGGGCCACTGATGCTTCCAGCCTGAGATGCTCCCAGTGATGTTCTTCCCAGTAGGCTTTTATTATGTTCCTGGTTCACTCATTTTATCTCCACTTGGCCCACACCCTTGCCACATTCTAGGGGATCTTTCCTGTGTCTTCAGGGATTGGGACTGAGAAGCCTTTGCCCTTCTTTGCTGTCCATGACACCCCCTGGGCAGCTACTGTCTGGGTGGGCAGAACTACCATATCAGGTGGATCCCTCATAGAATCATAGAATGGTCTGGATTGGAAGTGACCTCCAAAGCTCATCCAGTCCAAGCCCTCTGCAGTCAACAGAGACATCCTCCACTAGAGCAGGTTGCCCAGAGCCCTGTCCAGCCTCACCTTCAATATCTCCAGGGACGGGGACCCAACAACTTCTCTGGGCAACCTGTTGCAGTATTCCAGCACCCTCCTGGTGCAGAACTTGTTCCTCATATCCAATCTCAATCTGCTCTGCTCTAGTTTGAAGCCATTGCTCTTGTCCTGTCCCTGTAGCCTTTGCAAACACTCTCTCTGTAGCCTTTTTGTAGCCCCCTTCAGGTCCTGGCAGGCTGCTATTAGGTCTGCCTGGAACCTTCTCTTCACCAGGTCGAACCCCCCCAGCTCCCTCAGCCTGTCCTCATAGCACAGCTGCTCCAACCCCCTCATCATTTTCATGGCCTCCTCTGGACCTGCTCCATTAGAAGGATCTTATCTTTCTCCAGACACTTCTCAGTTCTTAATGTAATCAGCACATCTTCAGGTGATTTACACGTTCAAGAGAGGCTTCACTCAAACAGCATGCTTAACACTTGCTCAAAAGTTCATTTTTGCACTTAGATGATCCAGCAGATCAAGGGAGGTTCTCCTCTCCCCTCTAGTCTGCCCTGGTGAGACTGCGTCTTGAGTACTGCATTCAGTTTTGGGCTCCCCAGTTTAAGAGGGACAGGGTCCAGCAGAGGACTATAAGGATGATGAGGGGACTGGAGCACTGCCCGATGAGAAGAGGCTGAGGGACCTGGGGCTCTTCAGTCTAGAGAACAGAAGACTGAGAGGGGATCTAATCGATGTTCAGAAATATCTGAGGGCTGGGGGTCAGGAGAGGGGACAGGCTCTGCTCACTTGCTCCATGGGATAGGACAAGGAGCAATGGATGGAAGCTGCAGCACAGGAGGTTCCAGCTCAACACAAGGGGGAACTTCTTTGGGTCCCTTCCAACCCCTGACATCCTGTGCTCATGACTGCTTTTCAAGCTGAAGTTGGATCATCAGGATAGGTACAGATCGTGGCTGCTTTTCAAGCTGTAGTCAAAGTGCTTCCTAACAGGATGCATCTAACCTGGTCTTTTAGCAAGTTCCTGAAATAACAAAGTGTAATGGCTCTGTAACCACCACCTCAGGACTTCAGAAAGGCCTTGGTCAATGCACAAAATCAGCTACATGCAATTCAAGTTGCTCATCTTAGAGAATTGTGTTGTTTGGAAGAGACATTTAGAGTTGAATCCAACCATTATTTAGCTCTACCAAATCAGGTGCTCAGTCTTCTTCCTCCACACCACATCTCTGCATCTTTTAAATATCTCCAAAAGTGAACCTCTTCCCAGTGGAGCCTGTTCCAGTGTTTCAGAACCTTTCAATTGAAGAATTTTCTTCCAATATCCAAACTAAACCTCCCCAGTGGAACTCAAGGCTGTTTCCTCTTGTCCTGCCACTTATTACTAGAGAGAAGAGACCAACATCCAACTCACTACAGCCTCCTTTCATGGGGGCTTAGGGAATGAGAATGACTCCTCTCAGCCTCCTTTTCTGCAGGCTGAACACACCCAGCTCCCTCAGCTGCTCCTCCCCAGCCCTGTTCTCCAGACCCTTCAGCATCTCTCTTGTCCTTCCCTGGACTAGCTTCAGCCCCTCAATGTCCTTCGTGGAAAGAAGGGCCCAAACATGACCCCAGTACTCGAGGTGTGACCTTAGTAGTGCCCAAGGCAGAGGCACAATCAGCCTTCTTGGCCACCAGAACACACTGCTGGCTCATCTCTCACTCTTAAAGTGCCACATGCAGGACAAAATATGGGCATAAATGTCTGATCTCTTACTGGGAACATTTAAAAATACTTAATAAGCACCTCCTTCTTAAGAAACGCCTAAATATAGTCACAGATTATGAAAGGCAGTTGGGGGGAAGGGGAAAATTACATTAACTAAAGCGAGGGAATATCCCTCCTTTTTATTCCATGATCTCCATCCATCAATATCACTGCTGCCTTTATATCGTAGCAGTGCCATTGATATTCATCACTGCATGGCTTAAAATGTGCAGATGAAATGAATTGGCCAGCAGAGACCAAAACACACCACTGCCCTCACCCCCTCCAACTACATTTGTGTGCACTTCTCATTTCAATTACAGATCAGACCGCAGCCTTGACATCATGGGGAGCTTTTGAAAGCAGCTTCTACATAGATCTGATGGGAGTTTTGGATGCATTTTTAACCACTGCCTGAGGAGTAAATGGAGGGGAAATAGTCACTAGAAAACAGTTTGCTCTCCTTTTTACCAGTGACATTGGGCTGGGTCTGAAAGGTTTCAGTGGGGCTTATGAAGACAAAAGATAACCATCACATGGAGTTGATAAGTTGATTAACAGCTTATAATGGCCCCTGGTGAATCCCCTCTTCACCAGGGGAGTTTCAGGTTGGACATCAGGAAAAGTTTCTTCCAAAAATAAACAGGCTGCCCAGGGTAAGTGGTGGAGATGCCTGGGAAGACTTAAAGCTGCTTAGATGTGGTGCTGAGGAATATGGTTTAGTGATGACCTGGGGGTACAGGTTGAAGTTGATGATCTTAAAGGACTTTCAGGGTAAAACAGTTCTATGAGTAGATGAATTTGTGAGTGAGAAGCAACTTCCAAGCAGTTCTAGCTACAAGGGAGAAAATCCACACAGAACAGCTAGAAGATGATGAAGATGATTGATGTGATCTTATTATCTCTGTTCTCCTGATACCACGCCTAGAGGTCTGCATCCAGTTCTGTAGCTCTCAGCATAAGGAGGATGTGGAACTGCTAGACTGGATCCAGAGGAGGTGATAAAGATGATCAGAGAGCTGAAGAACCTCTCCTATGAGGACAAGCTGAGAGAGTTGAGTCCAGAGAGAGCTTAGAGCAGCCTTCCAGTACCTGAAGTAGGGCTACAAGAAAAGCAGGATGGGACTTTGACAAGAGCTTGCAGTGATAGGAGGAGGGGCAAGGAATTGAAGCTTGAGGAGGGCAGATTTAGACTGGAGATGAGGAAGAAATTCTTCACAGTGAGGGTAGGGAGTCACCGGAACAAGTTGCCCAGGGTGGTTGTGGATGCCCTCTCCCTGGAGGTGTTCACAGCCAGGTTGGATGAGGCCCTGAGCAGTCTGGGCTGGTGGGAGGTGTCTCTGCACATGGCAGTGGGTTTGGAACTGGTCGATCTTCAAGATCCCTTCTAACCCAAATAATTCTATGAATCTTTGAATTTTGTTATCCCAAGTCATGTTCCATCCAACAACAACTTGTAACAGAGCAGGAGAGCCATAGGCACATCCTCCTTAACACCTATTGACTAAGCTTCCCAAGTACTTGGTAAATCTTTGGAGTCATAAGACAATGAATACTCTTTAAGAAGTGATCTCCTCACCAGAAGATGCTTTCCAAGTTTGACTTTTCCAAAGCTGTAGAGTCACAGAATGTTTTGGGTTGGAAGGCGTATTTAAAAGTCATCTAATCCAACTCCCCTTGCAGCAAAGAGGGACATCTTCAACTGGATTGGGTTGCTCAAGGCCCCAAATAACCTGACTTGGAATATATCCAGAGATGGGACATCTACTACCTCTCCAGGCAACCTGGACCAGAGTCTCTCAACCTTTGGTGTAAAAAAGTTCTTCATTAAATATAGACTAAATCGTCTCTATTTCCCTTTAGCCATCAGCTCTTGTCCTGTTACAACAGACTCTGCTGAAATGTCTGTCTTCACCTTGATTATGCACCCTTGTGGGTATGGAAAGGCCACAGGAAGGTCTCCACAGAGCCTTCCCTTCTCCAGGCAGTGGAAGCAATTTAGCAATTGCACTTTATTTATTCTGTAGCTCTTTAAGAGGGACTCTACTCTTCCCCTTCCATTCCTGCAGATGAGAGTGGATGATATAAAGTATTAAATTGCACTGATTGTGCCTGGGATTGGAATCTGGTTTGTAGGGAGTTGTTTTTGTGTGGAATGCTTTGCTTTTAGCTTTGCTGTCTTCCTGCTTAAGAGATGCAGTATTACAACACCTTCCTCTGCCAGTATTGCCACTTTCAGGACATGAGTGAATGCAGAAGGCCTTTCTTGCTGGAGGAGTGTGTGGCATCGATTTGGAAAGGACCCTTGAGGGTCATCTTGTCAAAACTCCCTGCAGTGAGCAGGGACACTCCAACTAGATCAGATTGCTCAGGGCTTCGTCAAGTTTGACCTTGAATATTGCCAGGGATGTAACCTCAGCCATCTCCGGGCAACCTGCTCCAGTGTCTTACCACTACTTGTGCAGAACTTCCTCCTAATGTCCATCCTAAGTCTCTGCTCCAGTTTCAGACCTCTGGCCCTTGTCCTAGCACTACAAACCCTGCTAAACAGTCCCTCCCCAGCCTTCCTGTAGGCCCGTTGAAATGCAACTCTGTGGTCTGCCTGGAGCCTTCTCTTCTCCAGGCTGAAATGCAGTAGAATCATAGAATCATAGAATGGTCTAGGTTGGAAGAGACCTCAAAGATCATCCAGTTCCAACCCCCCGCCATAGGCAGGGACACCTCCCACTAGATCAGGATGCTCAAGACCTCATTGACCTACCCATTTGGCATCAAATTCCCAGCTGGATATAATTATTCTGTACCTGGAAACATTTTGTCAGTTAAAAGCAAGATTACTCTAATGAGCGTGGGGTGTGGAGAGATAATGGTGAGGAGATGTTGGGCAAGAAATATGCCACCTGCAGCTTCATTCCTTTTGCATGTGTGATTAGCCAGGAATGTTCTGCTCACTTCCATTTGCACTGGAAACCTCTACTTCTGTACCTGAAAATGAAACTTGCCTTCAGTAGCTTTCAATTTTCATCTGGTGCCATGCAAGGCAAAACTTAGAGTCATAGAACCAGAATAGTTCAGGTTGGAAGGCACATCACAGATCACCCAGTTCCAACCCCCTGCCACAGGCAGGGACACCTCCCACTAGAACAGGTCACTCAAAACCTCATCCAACCTGGCCTTCAGGGAGGGAGCAGCCACAACCTCCCTGGGCAACCTGTGCCAGTGTCTCACCACCCTCACTGCAAAGAACTTCCTCCTAACATCCAGCTGAAATCTCCTCTCTGCCACTTTAAACCCATTCCTGTCATTACAAGACCTTCTAAATAGTCCCTCCCTAGCCCTCTTGTAGGCCTCTTTCAGATACTGGAATGTTACTCCAAGGTCTCCTGGAAGCCTTCTCTTTTGGAGGCTGCAAAGCCCAAACTCTTGTAGCCTGTCCTCATAGCAGAGCTGCTGCAGCCCTCTGAGCATCTTCATGGCCTCCTCTGCACTGGCTTCAGCAGTTCCATGTCCTTCTGGTGCTGGGGACTCCAGAACTGCACACAGTACTCCAGGTGGGGTCGCAGGGGAGCTGAGCAAAGGGGCAGAATCCCCTCCCTTGCCCTGCTGGCTACACTGCTCTTAATGCAGCCCAGCACACAGTTGCTGTCTGGACTGCGCTCACACTGCAGGCTCATGTTGAGCTTCTCATCCACCCAGACCCCCAGGTTCTTTTTCTCAGGGCTGCTCTCAGCCACTCACCACCCAGCCTGGAGTAGTGCTTGGGATTGCACCAACCCAGGTGCAGGATCTTGCACTTGGCCTTGTTGAATGTCATGAGGTTAGCCTGGGCCCACCTCTCCAGCCTGTCCAGGTCCCTCTGGATGGATCCCTGCCCTCCAGCAAGTCAACTGTGCCACACAGCTTGGTGTCATCTGCAAACTTGCTGAGGGTGCACTCGATTCCTCTGTCCATGGCACTGACAAAGATGTTAAACATCACTGGTCCCAGCACTGACCCCTGAGGGATGCCACTTGTCTACTGGTCTCCAGGTGGACATTGTGCCCTTGATCACCACTCTCTGTGTGCCACCATCCAGCCAATTCCTTATCCAGCAGTGCTCCACCCATCAAGTCCATGTTTTTCCAGTTTGGTGACCAGGGTGTCATGTGGGACAGAGTCAAAGGCCTTACTCAGGTCCAGATAGATGACATCAGTTGTGCTTCCTTTGTCCATTGTTGCTGTGACTTCATTATAAAAAGACACCAAATTTGTCAGGTATGATTTGTCCTTGTTGAAGCTATGCTGGTCACCACCAATCACCTTCTTCCTAACACCCAGTTGAAATCTCTCCTCTGCCAGCTTAAACCCATTCCTCCTCATCCTGTCATTACAAGACCTTGTAAACAGTCCCTCAACCAGCCCTCCTGTAGGCTGTTTCTGCTGAAACCTTTTATTGATGCTATGCTGTCCTCAAATCAGACTTTTTCACAGCACCCCAGGAGCAGAAACAGGATGATTGGATCAGGAAAATAGGTTTCTGCAGCAATAGCAGTGATCAGAAAGTGGGAGGTTAGTGAATAATGATGGGAGTTGGCTGGAGAGGCAGCTCCTAATTACTGTGGTTTTGTTGGTATCGAAGGACTGGAGCTATTTAAGGAGTCATAGACCTCTTATATCATCAAACCCAACCATCCACCCAACACTTCCATTGTCATTAAACTGTGTCCCAAAGTGCCACATCCACAGGTTTCTTGAACACCTCCAGGGATAAGGACTCCTCCACCACCACCCTGGGCAGCCTGTTCCAATCCCTGACCACTTTTGCAGCAAATAAATTGTTCCTCATTTCCTATCTAACTCTCCCCTGGCAAAACTTCAGGCCATTTCCTCTCCTTCTATCACCCGATACTTGAGAGAAGACCCCCATGTGCCTACAACCTCCTTTCAGGGGTTTGTTGAGAGGAAAAGAGCTTTCTTTTCATAATGGTAATACATTTTATACACTCTTTTCCATATTGCAAAAGTAAATAGTTAGAATGTCCATCACTCTTCTCTTCTTCAGACTAGAAGATGGAGAAAGGTGTCAACAAATATTTAGGTTCAGTTTCTGGGAATTGATGAGCTTGGTTTTGCAGGTGTCTTGTGGCTTTAATCAGAGGATCACAGGCAGCCCAGATTCATCACTGGATCAGGCACAGCTTGCCTCTGTGTGTGCACACTGCTGTCTGTAGTGGCATGAGGGTGGGAGCAGTTGGGGACCATATGCTGCTCATCTGCTACAGGCTTGCACTGAATTTGCCCATTAAAGCCACACTTAAATAAAGCTCCACAGTGATTGATGAGGCTGGACATTTCCTTACAGCCTGTGGCTATGGGTTCCCAGGTATTTTGATGAATAATTTTGGGGTTTGTTCAGTTTCAGTGGTTTTTTTTTAGATGTTTGAGAAGCTGGATCAGAGAAGGTTTCAGCTCAGCATGAGGAGAAACTTCTCTACAGTTAGAGTGACAGAGCCCTGGAGCAGGCTGCCCAGAGAGGTTGAGGAGTCTCCTTCTGTGAAGCCTTTCCAAACCCACCTGCATTCATTCCAGTGTGGACTACCTTGGATGCTCATTCTTTGGTAGGGGCATTGGACTGGATCTCTGGAGGTCACTTCCAACCTCTAAAGTTGTGTGATTCTTTGCTTCAGTTCATTGTTTACCTACAGGAGAATCTGTGAAAGATTCATAGTCTTCTGTAGGCTTAAATCATATTGACACCTGAGGTATCATATGCAGTTATAGAATGGTTTCACTTGGAGGAGACCTTTGTGGTCATGAGTCTAACCTTCAACCCAACACCACTATGCCCACCAAACCATGTCCCAGAGTGCCATGGCCACACAGTTTTTTAACATCTTCAGGGACACTGATTCCACCACCTCTCTGGGCAGCCTGACCACTCTTGCAGCAAAGAAATTTTTCCCAATCTCCAACCTAACCCTCCCCTGGCACAATTTCAGGCCATTTCCTCTCCTTCTATCACCTGATACTAGGGAGGAGAGACCAACTCCCACCTCACTGCAACCTCCTTTCAGGGAGCTGTAGAGAACAATGAGGACTCCCCCCAGCCTCTTATTTTCCAGATTAAACACCTCCAGCTCCCTCAGTTGCTCATCTCCAGCCCTGTCCTCCAAACCCTTCAGCAGCTTTGTTGCCCTTCTCTGGACACTCTCCAATAGCTCAAAGTCCTTCTTATACTGAGGGCCCCCAAACTGAACCCAGTATTCAAGGTTGGCCTCATCAGTGCTGAGTTCAGGAACAGAATCACTTCTCTACTCCTGCTCACACCATTCCTAATCCATCTAAGGCCTACTTGGCCACCTGAAGCACACTGCTGGCTGATGCTCAGAGGGCTGCCAAGCAGCAAGCCCAAGAGCTGTGCACATTCAATGCAGCCTCAGCCTATTTTCTTTTTCAATCACTCTCACTGAGGAGAAACTTCTTTACAGTGAGGGTGACAGAGCCCTGGAGCAGGCTGCCCAGAGAGATTGTGGAGTCTCCTCTGCAGACTTTCCAATCCCACCTGGATGCATTCCTGTGCAGAATACCCTGGGTAATGATGCCTTAGCAGGGGGTGTGGACTGGGATCTCTGGAGGGCCCTTTCCAACCTCTAAAGTTCTGTGATTCTGTGATCAGTTTAATGTTGGTGATGCAGATCGTGGCACTTCTCAGTATGAAGAGCTTCACTCCGGTAGCTCTCACTTTAGAGAGCCTTCATCCTCACTCTTCACTGGCTGTTCTGGTCATGAAACCAGTGTCCTTTCTCCCAGAGCAGCTGCAGCCTACATGGCCCCCTTGGCAGCCTAATGCCTTGTGTTCAGACTGCTGTCAACCAGCACCACCAGGTCCTTTTCTTCTGAAGAGTATCCAGCCACTCTGTTCCAAGCCTGTTAGCATTGCCTGGAGCTTCTGTCACCCAAGTACAGTCCCTGCTTGTTATTATAGAATCATAGAATGGTTTAGGTTGGAAGGATCCTCAAAGCTCATCCAGTTCTAATCCCCTGCCATAGGCAGGGACACCTCCCGCTAGAACAGGTTCTTCTGAAACTGCCTTAAAAAGCAATAGTAAATATTACACGAATTCTACGTGATTCCAAGGCTTTCTAAAGAGTTCCTTAATGCTTTTACTGGGATTTTGTAGTGTTTTGACTGTTGACTGTTGTAGTGTTTTGACTGTTGTAAGATAGGGAATGAATTCTGTCCTTATTCCAATGTAACTAATAATTTTATTCTGTTTTCCCAAGTACTTCTCCCTGTACTTTTACATATGAGAGAGATTCTTCTTCATATCTTCTCCCTACAATCAGGTGACAGAATGAGAGGAAATGGCCTGAAATTGTGCCAGGAGAGGTTTAGTATGGAAATGAGGAAAATCTTCTCATTAGTCAGGGAGTTGGAGTTATCATCCCTGGAAATGTTCAAGAAACCCGAGGGCATGGCACTTTGGAGCACAATTTATTTGCCATAGTGGTGTTTGGTTGATGGTTGGGTTCAATGACCTTAGAGGTCTTTTCCAGATGAGAGAATGTTGTGATTCTCTGAAACCACGGAGAAGAGGGCAGTGCACCATGCACGCATAAATGTGGCATGGGAGGAGCCTAATGGTGAAATATGCAGTTTAGTACACAGAATCAGAATCGCAGAAACATCCAGGTTGGAAAAGCCCCTCAGGATCTCCAAGTCCAACCTAGAACACTACTCTAAAAGATTCACCTTACACCATATCCCTAAGCACCACATCCAAACGACCCTTAAACACATCCAGAGTTGGTGACTCCACCACTTCCCTGGGCAGATCGTTCCAGTCCCTGACCACTCTCTCCATCAAAGACTTTTTCCTCATGTCCAATCTAAACCTCCCCAACCTCATCTTGAGGCCATTCCCCTTTGTGCTGTCTCTGATTCCCTGTGAGAAGAGACCAGCACCAACCTCTCCACAATGCCCCTTCAGGTAGAGAGCCATGAGGTCTGCCCTCAGCCTCTTCTGTTTCACTTTAACCAGCCCCAGCTCGTTTATTCTCTCCTCATCAGACTTATTCTCCAGGCCCTTCCCAGCTTCCTTGCCCTCCTCTGCACTCTCATTCCAGCACCTCCACATCTCTCTTTTATTGTACTGCCCAAAATTGAACACAACGCTTAAGGTGTGGCCTCACCAAAGCCGAGTACAAAGGGGCAATCACCTCCCTGCTCCTGCTGGAGTTAAGCTGTAAAACGTTATCTGAGTGAGTGGAAGTTCAGCTGGAGCTAAAGCTGATCCTTTTGCCTGCAGTTGAGCCTGATTTAAAAGTCCTATTGGTCACTACTAAATCCATGATCATTTGGCAGGCTGGTGGCTCTATTTCTGAGAGGGACAAAACTAAGCCTGCCCAGCACTGCTTGGCCTTTTTAGCAGATTATGGATTGCATTTATGGATGCAGCAGTTTCAAACTGCCACCCGTAAGGCATAGCTAGAAGCCATATTCCATTACTTTAGCTCTTCTAATTGCCTGTGTGATCTGTCTGTGTGCTCTCTTAGTGGTTATGGAGACTGTGGCAGAGCAGCTCTTGATTCTGCTTCTGGCGTCTGAATTTGTTCCGAAACACTGCAGAGCTCTGTGGTTTAGTATTCGTGTCCATGCTGGGAGAGGGGAGGGAAAGAAGAAAAGGCTGCTAAGGAAATCTTAGCCATGGTAAATAAGCACCTACATTAATCAACTTCTCTCATCATGACAACAAACAAGGCTTTCTGTTTCAAGTGTCTAGCTTTGCCTTTTGGGAGGGAAATGGAATGACAACCAGACTCTGACACTGCTGCACTAAACTCTGAGGCTCATCTCCCTCTACAGAGGCCATAGAATTATAAACATGTGTTGGTTAGAAGAGCCCTTTAAGATCATTGAGTCCAACCCTCAACTACCTCTGCCAAGGCTGCTGCTAAACCACATCCCTCAGCACCACATCTCTGCATAGAATCATAGAATCACTCAGGGTTGGAAAGGACCTCAAGGATCATCCTGTTCCAACACCCCTGCCATGGGCAGGGTCACCTCACACTAGATCAGGCTGTCCAGAGCCTCATCCAGCCTGCTCTTAAACATCTCCAGGGATGAGGCTTTGACCACCTTCGTGGGCAATCCATTCTCATGCTGGAGAACTTCTTCCTAACATCCAGTCTGCATCTACCCATTTCTAGCTTTGTTTCATTCCCCACGGTGTTATCACTACCTGATATCCTAAAAAGTCCCCCCCTGATGTCAGCATTCTTGTAGCCCCCTTCAGATACTGAAAGGCCACAATAAGGTCACCTGGGAGCCTTCTCCTCTCCAGAGTGAACAGCCCCAACTTCCTCAATCTCTCCTCATAGGACAAGTGCTTCAGCCCTCTGTTCATTCTTGTGGCCCTTCTCTGTACACCTTCCAGCACCTTCATATCCCTCTTGTAATAGTGGCTCCAGAACTGGACGCAGTACTCCAGATGAGGTCTCACCACTGTGGAGTAGAGGGGGAGGATCACTTCCCTTGACCTGCTGCCCACATCTTGTAAACACCTCCAGCAATGAGGATTCAACCACCTCCCTGGGGAGCCTGTTCCAGTGGTTGAGAACCCTTTCAGTGAAGAATATTCTTCAGATATCTAACCTCAACCTCCCCCTCTTGTAGTGAGGGCCTCAGAACTGAACCAAGTACTCATGGTGTGGCCTCACGAGTGATGAGTATGAGGAGACAATCCCTTCCCTATTCCTGCTTGTCACACTATTGCTGATCTAGATCAGGATGCTGTTTGCCTTCCTGGCCACCCAGGCACACAGTGGCTCATCTGCAGCCAGCTGTTGCTCAAGAAGACCATGGTGATGTGTAAATTCAGTGCTCCTTGTTTGAGCAAGGCTGACATGAACTAGTAACCCTGTGCCAACCTATCATGAAAAGGATGGATGTGCTAGCTTCAAAGCTTAGGGAGTTCAAAGTGGTTATTTACACCATGTAGGGTTTCCCTTTGCAAAAGAGGAACATGCAATCAACAGTGCAAAGAGGGAAGGCTGAGTGCTCATTGAAAAGAATCAAACAATGGAAGGATCAGCAGCAGGCTATGGCTTGGCTCTGCTCTCTCTATACCCTACTCAGCTAGCCCCCAACATAAACTTACTCTATTTCTCTGCTGTGCTCACACCATCAGTGACTGTAGCGGAGAAGAGGAACATCATCGTAATCATCACTGGTTTCTTCTCCCCAGTAACAAGTGATAGCATGAGAGGAAATGGCCTCAAGTTGCACCAGGAGAGGCTTAGGTTGGGTATCAGAAGAAACTTCTTCACTGAAAGGGTTCTCAAAGCCTTGCACAGGCTGCCAAGGGATGTGGTTGAATCCATAACCCTGTAGATGTTTCAAAGACACAGAGATGAGTGCTGGGGGACCACCAGACTTGGTGGAGTTAGATAATGGTTGGGCTCAATGATCTCACCCACCCTTTCCAATCAAAATTATTCTGATATCAGTGAGTGCAAACACCCCTTGATACCTCACCATACAGCTGTGTGCAAATCACAGGACCACAAAATGTCAGGGGTTGGAAAGAACCTTGAGAGCTCATCCAGTCCAATGCCTCTGCCAGAGCAGGATCCCCTAGAGCAGGTCACACAGGCACAGATCCAGGCAGCTCTTGAGTATCTTCAGAGAGGGAGACTCCACAGCCCTGTTCCAGAGTTCTCACCCTCACAAGAAAAAAAATTCCTTCTCATGTTTCCATGGAAAGGGAAAAGTATATTTTTTACTCCATTCCACAATCTCCTTCCTATTGGGAAACTCAAGGCTGTTACATCTGTAGCTGAGCCTTTATTTTAAAGGGTTATACTTGGCATTTAGACAGATCCTACCATAGATGAATCTCAAGGTCATTTCAACTTAAAGCACATCCCACAGTTGTCCCGAGTGCAATTATTGTATCTACTTCAGTGATAAAATGAGGTAGAAAGAGGAAGAGTAATTATCTAACTGAGCATTAGCTAGAAGTCAGTGCTCCAACTAAGGAATAAGTCTGAATTTAAGTGGGAAGAACTTTAGTGCCCACTCTCATACAGGGGCTGAATTTCTCCCCAGGGAGATTGAAGTTTAAAGTTTCTGAAGTACTTAGTGGCTGTATGTGCCTGACTAAATCTGGTTTTCTTTTCAGCATACTTGAGTATCCTCAGATTTCTCTGTAGCTAGTGCACTTGGTGCAAGATATATCAAACTGAAACATTGTTATGCCACCAAATTGCAGGTTGGAAATGATCTATGAAGATAACCCTAGAAATAGCCTTTTCTTACCTCCTTTAAAACAGTCTTTAAACAAGGAAAAAATAGTTCACTGTTCAAATGGGAGTCCTTTATTCCTCTGATACAAAGGTATTACAGAACCACAGAATGTCAGGGGCTGGAAAGGACCTCCAAAGCTCATCCAGTCCAAGGCCCCTGCCAGAGCAGGAGCACCTAGAAGCATGTCACACAGGAACACATCCAGGTGACGTTTGAATATCTCCAGAGAGAAAGACTCCACAACTCCCCACGGCAGCCTCTTCCAGGCTTCTGTCACCCTCGCAGGAAAAAAATATTCTCTGCATGTTTCCATGGAACTTGCTATGCCTCAGCTCCCACCATTGCCCCTTGTGCTGTTATTGGACATCACCCAGCAGAGCCTGGCTCCTGCCTCTGGGCACTCACCCTGCACATCTTTATCATCATAACTGAGGTCGCTCTTCAGTCTCCATTTCTGTTAGCGGCACAGCCTTAGCTCCCTCAGTCTGTCCTTATAACAGAGATGTTCCAGTCCCTTAATCATCTTTGTGGCTCTGCACTGGACTATCTCCTGCAGCTCTGTGTCCCTCTTGAACTGGACACAGTACTCCAGACGCAGCCTCACTAAGGCAGAATAGAGAGGCAGGAGGGGTTTGTCCAGAGAAGGGTAAAAAAGCTAATAGAAGTGGGAGAAGAAGCCTTATGAGGAGCAGCTCTATCACCTTCTCTGAAGGAGCTGCAGTTGTTTAGCCTGAAGAAAAGGAACCTGGGAGGAGACCTCATTTCCCTCTACAACTCCCTGAAAGGAGGTTTTGGATGAGGGCAGTGATGGCATCTTCTGCCAAGTGACTAACAACAGGATAAGGGGAAATAGCCTCAAGTTGCACCAGGGGAGGTAGAGGTTGGATATTAGGAAGAATTTTTTGTTTCCTGAAAAAGTGGTCAAGCATTGGAACAGGCTGCCCAGGGAGGTGGTGTAGTCACTATCCCTGGAGTTGTTTAACAGACAGATGTGTTTTAATGGCCATGATGGTCTTAGGCTGATGGTCCCTGTTTCTGGATATGAGCAATAAAAGAGTTCACTATCCCTGGAGTGTTAAAAAAACCAAGCAGACTGTGAGACGTGGTTTAGTGGGCATGGAGGTGTTGGGTAGAGAGTTGGATTGGTTGAAGTTTTAATGGCCAGGCTGGATGTGGCTCTGGGCAAGCTGATCTAGTATGAGGTGTCCCTGCCCATGGCAGGGGAGTTGGAGATGGATCATCCTTGAGGTCCCTTCCAGCCCTGACAATTCTATTACTCTTTGATCTTGGAGATGTTTTCCAGCTGTAATGATTTTTTTTTTTTTTTTAATTCTGTTCGTAGATTCTGTGCTGAAATGACATCTGAGCAATTCTGGGGGAGTTCTCTCTGCCTTTCTTCCTTCTAAACACTTGAAGACATTATCATTTCTGCCCTTTTCTCTCTGTCCCCTCCCCACTAAAGCACTTCTGATACAGTTCAGTGCAGCTGAAGGTCCTTTTATTTTTAATGGTGCGGCAATGCTGGCCACTGACAGCTGCAACCTTAATTGGGCTGATGATGGGAAAGTAATGGCCATTTGCAGTCACTATGTCTGACCTTGCATTTCATATCAAAGGGGAAATATTCATTCCTGTTGGAAAGCTTGGAGAAACCTGGGGCTGTTTAGTCTGGAGAAGAGAAGGCTGAGAGGGGATCTGAGCTGAGGGGTGGGTGTCAAGTGCAGGGGGCCAAACTCTTTTGGGTGGTGCACAGCAAGAAACCAAGGAGCAATGGATCCAAACTGGAACAGAGAAGATTTCAGCTCCACATGAGGAGAAACTTCTTTAGAGTGAGGGTGCCAGAGCCCTGGAGCAGGCTACCCAGAGAAGTTGTGGAGTCTCCTCTGTGGACTTTCCAATCCCACCTGGGTACATTCTTCTATGAACTAGCCTGGGTGACACTGCCCTGGCAGGGCGGTTGGACTTGTTGATCTCTGGAGGTCCCTTTCAACCTCTAAGGTCCCGTGATTCAGTGAATGTTATCCTTGAGATAGGATAATCTTGATACAGGAAACATGCAACTCTACAGAAATATGTTGAGGTGCTGGAACAGGTCTGGAGAAGAGCAATTAAATTACTGAAGGATCTGGAAAGCAGGTTGCCCAGAGAGACGGTGGAGGCCCCATCTCTGGTGACATTCAAGGCAAAATGTGATGGGGCCCTGAGCAACCCTGATGTAGTCAGGGATATCTCTGCTGACTGCAGGGGAGTGTGAGGAAGATGAGAAGATGACCTCTGAGGGTCCCTTCCAACCCTGCACACTGTGTGATTCTACGAGGCTGTGCTCATGCTGGGGGTGTGCAGCCTGAAGGAGGCTCAGGGCAGACCTCATAGCTGCCTACAGATACCTGAAAGGAGGTTGTAGCCAGGTGGGGTTGGTCTCTTCTCCCAGGAACCCAGTGAAAGTAAAAGAGGACACAGCCTCAAGCTGCAACAGGGCAGGTTCAGGCTGGATGTTAGGAAGTTCTTCCCAGAGAGAGTGATTGGCATTGGAATGAGCTGGCTGGGGAGGTGGTGGAGTCTCCATCCCTGGAGGTGTTTAAGAGGAGGCTGTATGAGGCACTTGATGCCATGGTTTAGTTGATTAGAAAGTGTTAGATGATAGGTTGGTCTCAGTGATGTCAGAGGTCTTTTTCAACTTGGTTAATTCTGTGATTCTGTGATTGTAGCTATGATTGCAATTGCATGCTCTGTTTGTGTTTTCACAGACTAAATAGGGATTTATTAGAGTGATACATCAAGCCAGTTCTCATTCCATATTAATGCTGATGTGTCTGTTCATAGCTGCATGAATGTTTAATTGAGGACAAGATTTCATTTTTCTTTACTCTGGGTGAAAACACTTGGCTTTCAGGCCAGTATTCAAATCTTTATTCCACCTGCAAACGTTATCTTCTTTATTTCACTGCCAGTAGAGTTAGGAGCTTCCTGTTCCATGCAGGAATTTTCTGAATGCCTATTTGTCAAAAGGGAGCACTAAAGCTGGGTAAGGAAGCTGATGAGTTACCAGTTGGTGTGATCATGGCAAAGGTTCTCAGTGGCAGCTCAGGAGTTCTCTTGCTTGAAATTGAAATAAAAAGAGGCTGAGAAAGCCTTGAGAAAAGAAGGCTTAGGGGAGACCATAATACCATGGATCAGTATATAAAGGGTATCTACCAAGAAGATGGAGACTCCCTTTTTCCAAGGAGTCCAATGTAAAGACAAGGGGTGATGGGGAGAAATGGCTGCGGGGGAGATTCCGATTGAACTCCAGAAGAAAATATATCCCCATGAGAACAGTCAGACACTGGAATCACCTCCCAGGGGAAGTACTGGAGTCCGCTATGTGGGTCAGTTTGAAGACTCACCTTGGCAGGGTGCTGGACCAGCTCATTTCATCTAGACTGTCACCTAGAAAGGTTGGACCAGATCGTCCCTGGGGTCTCTTCCAACTTGGCATTCTGTGACTGTATGTTAGACAAACAGAAGATGACACAGGCCTGCATAGCCTGGGATAAGAGGCAGCCTTAAAAATAGTAAAACATGATCTGATATGACTTTTACTGGGACAGCAACAGAACAAGGGGATGCAGTCTCAAGTTGTGCTAGGGGAGGTATAAGCTGGATATTAGGAAGAAGTTCTTCACAGAGAGTGTGATTTGCCATTGGTATGGGCTGCCCAAGGAGGTGGTGGAGTCACCATCCCTGGAGGTGTTTAAGAAAAGTGCTGTGATGGAGCACTTAGTGCCATTGGATAGGGCTGGGTGATAGGTTGGACTGGATCATCTTAGAGGTCTCTTCAAACCTGACTTATTCTATTCTATTCTCTTCTATTCTACAATAATTTCTCTACTAACAGGAAGGTCCTAATGAGCATGTGAAGCTGAACAGGCATCTGGATAAGAATTGAACAAGATGAAAAGTGGGGAAATTCAGACTTCTGGAAGTGGTAAGGGTATTTCTGGGAATGTTTCTAGAGGGTATTTCTGGTATGTGTCCACTATGTTTTCTTTTGTGCTTCCAGGGGTATAGTTAGAGAAGGTCACAGAATCACAGAACATTAGAGGTTGGAAGTCTTGACAATGTTAATTGCTAAATCTCTAAAATAAGACTCTGAGTGGCTGCAGCTTCACTGCAGCCCCTGCCTCTGTGACACAACAGAGTCCTTAGCAAAAGAAGCCCCAGAGCTCCCTAAAAAGTCTTCTTATCTGTGAATTGTGTCTCAATCAGGTACTTCTACATCTGCATTCTTCGGGTTTATAAACCTCTAAGTCTTAGTATTCCACAGACCTCCAAGTCTTAGTGTTTCATAGACATAAAAGAGAAGTTTGGCCTGTGGTCTGACCAGGGTTGGGAATCATTTAGCTAGATATTTATCAGATGGCATTATGTGTGTGTTTGGGTTACACCTGTACCTCCAAATTTTGACCAGAATCACAGAACTGTCAGGGCTGGAAGGGACTTCAAAGATCACCCAGTTCCAACCCCCTTGCCATGGGCAGGGACATCTCACACTAGAGCAGCTTGCCCAGAGCTGCATCCAGCCTGGCCTTAAAAACATCCAGGGATGAGACTTCCATCACCTCCCTGGGCAACCTGTGCCAGTTTTTCAACACCCTCATGCTGAAGAACCTTTTCCTAAGGTCTAATCTAAATCGGTTCTCCTCTAGCTTGGATCCATCCCCCCCCCAGTTCTGTCACTACCTGACACCCTAAAATGTCCCTCCTCAGCTTTCTTGTAGTATCCTTCAAATACTGGAAGACCACAGGAAGGTCTCCTATTACAAGAGAGATGTGGACATGCTGGAGTGTGTCCAGAGAAAGGCCATGAGGATGATCAGAGGGCTGGAGCACCTCTCCTATGAGGACAGACTGAAAGAGTTGGGGCTGTTCAGTTTGGAGAAGAGGAGGCTCCCAGGTGACCTTATGGTGGCCTTCCAGTATCTGAAGGGAGCCTACAAAAAAGCTGGGGAGGGACTTTTTAGGTTATGAGGTAGTGACAAGACTAAGGGGAATGGAGCAAAGTTGGAGGTGGGGAGATTCAGATTGGATGTGAGGAAGAAATTCTTCCCCACGAGAGTGGTGAGAGCCTGGAACTGGTTGCCCAGGGGGGTGGTTGGGGCCACATCCCTGGAGGTGTTTAAGGCCAGGCTGGATGAGGCTGTGGGCAGCCTGATCTAGGGTAGGGGGTCACTGTCTGTAGATGATCCTTGTGGTCCCTTCAAACTCTGACTGCTTCTAGGATTCTATGATTCCTTGGAGTTGTCTCTTCCCCAGACTGAACAACCCCGACTCTCTCAGTCTGTCCTCATAGCAGAACAGGTTTGATCACCTTTGTGTCCATTTGTTAACATTTCAAAGGGGACCAATCTTCCCTTGCACTTTGCTTCTGAAATGCATCACTGACATGCAGTGAAGGGAATAAACAGTAAATTTAATTAATAATAGAGTTATATATAATTTTTTTTTTCAGCTTCCAAAAAAACAAGACTTTCTTCCATTCTGTAGAATTTGTTTTTTATTAGCCACACAAAGAGAAATAATGCTTCATTTAACCATGTCAAAACCAATCTCAACTCACTGCTATTTACTTTCCTTTCTATAAATTTTTTAATGCATTTTTAATTCCACCCCACTGCTTGGCAAACCAACCATTGAAGCTATTGCTGCCCTGTAATGTATTTCAGTCATTTCTAATAAGCCTGGACTTTAAGATGATTTATTGTTACCTCTGGACTCTGTGAAAATGGATTCACTGCCCATTCTGGGTTTCAGCCCTTTCATTCCTAGGGATGTAGAGATGGATAATTTGGAGCAAACAAACAAAGCTAACTAATTGGAATTACAACACTTTCCAACCTTGCATTCTCTTCTGAGGAAGAAAAGGTTTGGTGTTAAAAACAGAGACAGTAGAGGAGTATTTTATGCATTTAGAGGACCAGCATCTTGGGATGCATTTAAAGGAATATCATCTTTAGCAGCAGTTGCTTAAACAAGGTCTTTTATTACAAAACCTGCTCCTTTTCCTGTATGAAATTAATGTTCTTTAGCTTCTTTGCTAAGGTTTTATGGAGTCATTAAATGGTTTCAGTTAGAAAAGGGACCTTAAAGTTCATCTAACTCCAAACCCTCTGCCACAGGCAGCAATGCCTTCCACTACAAAGCCTCATGCAACCTGGCCTTGTATGCTTCCAGGGAGAGGGCATTCACAGCTTCCCTGGACAACTTGTTCCAGTGACCCCCTCACTGTGAAGAATTTCTTCCTCATCTCCAGTCTAAATCTGCCCTCCTCAAGCTTCAATTCCTTGCCCCTCCTCCTATCACTGCAAGCTCTTGTCAAAGTCCCATCCTGCTTTTCTTGTAGCCCTACTTCAGGTACTGGAAGGCTGCTCTAAGCTCTCTCTGGACCCAACTCTCTCAGCTTGTCCTCATAGGGGAGATTCTTCAGCTCTCTGATCATCTTTATCACCTCCTCTGGACCCAATCTATCAGTTCCACATCCTCCTTATGCTGAGAGCTACAGAACTGGACGTAGTGCTCTAGGCGTGGTATCAGGAGAACAGAGATAATAAGATCACATCAATCATCTTCATCATCTTCTAGCTGTTCTGTGTGGATTTTCTCCCTTGTAGCTAGAACTGCTTGGAAGTTGCTTCTCACTCACAAATTCATCTACTCATAGAACTGTTTTACCCTGAAAGTCCTTTAAGATCATCAACTTCAACCTGTACCCCCAGGTCATCACTAAACCATATTCCTCAGCACCACATCTAAGCAGCTTTAAGTCTTCCCAGGCATCTCCACCACTTAACCTGGGCAGCCTGTTCCAGGACTCGACAACCCTTTTTGGAAGAAACTTTTCCTGATGTCCAACCTGAAACTCCCCTGGTGAAGAGGGGATTCACCAGGGGCCATTATAAGCTGTTAATCAACTTATCAACTCCATGTAATGGTTATCTTTTGTCTTCATGAGCCCCTCAGGCTGCTCTACAGTCTCTCTGCAGCCTTTTCTTCTGCAGGCTGAACAGCCCCAACTGCCTCACTTTGTCCCCAAAGGGAAGTTGCTGAGGACAGGATGCTTATTAAGCTGTAATTTCATCAAGAGTGTTGGAAACAATTCCAAAGTTAAGTGACTCAAACAGAATTAAAACATCACATCAAAATGCACTCTCATGAACCATCCTCTTCCTTTGTACGTGTTTGTTCAAATACAAGAAGAATTGAGGATTCTTAACCTCAATATTACTTTGTTCATCTCATTTATTACACCACAACAATTGCTGCCAAATAAAAGCAGACTCGTTTATGTTGAGCCTTGTACAGGGGAGAGTGCTAAGTAACTGAGTTGATGTTATACTCGTCCTTAATTTCTTAAGAGTTGTTTCCTGTTGGTGGCATTTGACCTGGTTTTGAAATTATATCCAAACAGCTTCACACTAAATATTTTTCATTAGCATGGAAATGAAAAAAAAAAAAAAAAGTTTTTTCAACTAGTGCTATAACTGGCAGCTGAGCAGATTTCCAATCTCTATCCTTCAAGCTGAGTTTACTTGATTCAGAAGTTGTCCAGGGAATGTCAGGTCAAAGTGATCACATTTATCTGTTCTTTCTCTATTCTTGCTTGTGGCTACAGACTCTGAGTTTCTGGAGCAGAGGGTGTTTCAGATTCCTCCAAAGTATTTTATAATGATTGGACCTTTCTTCGGAGAGCTAATAAAATCTTTAAAATTACTTTCAGGGTAGTTCGAAGGGAGCAGCTCTTGCAGTGAAAGATGTTTTGTGAAATGTACTTGAAATCAGAATTGGAAAGACCTCTGGAGATCATCCAGTCCAACGCCCCCTGCCAAAGCAGGATCACCCAAGTCAGGTCACACAGGAACACATCCAGATGGGTCTTGAAAGTCCTCCAGAGAAGGAGACTCCACAACCTCTCTAGGCAGCCTGCTCCAGGACTCTGTCACCCTTACAGCGAAGAAGTCTTTCCTCATATTCACATGGAATATGTTTTCTTCATGTTCAGTTTATGCCCCTTATGCTATCTATGGGCACCACTGAAAAGCAACTGGATCTATCATCTTCCCCTTTAGGTATTGATAAGCATTGATAACGCCTGCTATCAGCCTTCTTTTCTCCAGGCTAAGCAGCCCCTGGTCTTCCAGCATTTATTCCTCATACAGATGCTCCAAGCCCCTCAGGATCTCTGCAGCCCTTTGTTAGACTGTCTTCAGGAGTTCCCTGTTTCTCTTAATCTGGGGAACAGGCTGCACAAAGGGGTTGTGTAGTTTCCCTCTCTGGAGATATTCAAAACCCATCCGGATGTGTTCCTGTGTGACCTGCTCTACGTGCTCCTGCTCTGGCAGGAGTTGGACTGGATGAGCTTTGGAGATCCCTTCCAGCCCCTGACATTCTGTGATTCTGTGATCTGCTTTCCCCTAACCTGCACAAAATCACAGAATCACAGAAACATCCAGGTTGGAAAAGCCCAAGTCCAACCTAGAACCCTACTCTAAAAGATTCACTTAAACCATATCCCTAAGCACCACATCCAAACGACCCTTAAACACATCCAGAGTTGGTGACTCCACCACCTGCCTGGGCAGATCATTCCAGTCCCTGACCACTCTCTCCATGAAAAACTTTTTCCTCATGTCCAGTCTAAACCTCCCCAGCCTCATCTTGAGGCCATTCCCCCTTGTGCTGTCTCTGATTCCCTGTGAGAAGAGACCAGCACCAACCTCTCCACAATGTCCCTTCAGGTAGTTGTAGAGAGCCATGAGGTCTGCCCTCAGCTTCCTCTGTTTCACACTAACCAGCCCCAGCTCTTTCAGTCTCTCCTCATCAGATTTATTCTCCAGGCCCTTCCCAGCTTTCTTGCCCTCCTCTGCACTCTCTCCAGCACCTCCATATCTCTCTTTTACTGTAGTGGCCAAAATTGAACACAACACTCGGGATGTGACCTCACCAAAGCTGAGTACAAGAGGACAATCACCTCCCTGCTCCTGCTGGACACAACATTTTTTATCCAAGCCGGGATGCCATTGCCTTTTTTGGCTGTCTGGGCACACTGCTGGCTCACATTCAGCTGCTTCTCTATTACAACCCCCAGATCCCTTTCTGACAGGTAGCTCTCAGGTGCAGGAAGTTGTTCCTCCCCATTTTAAGTTATTGTTGGTGTGGTTTTTCAAAGATAGATATGTAGCCTCCATTTCTGGCTTCACACGCCAAGTGTTTTGAGTATTCAGAGGGTACCTGCACACAGTTGCCCTTGTTGAACTTCTTGAGGCTCCTCTGTGCCCATCTCTCCAGCCTGTCCAGGTCTACCTGAATGGCTGCACAGCCTGGCAGGTTGGCAGCCACTCCTCTTAGCTTTTATCTGCAAGCTTGCTGAGGGTCCACTCTAGCCCTTCATCCAGGTCATTGACAAAGATATTAAACGATACTGGAACCAACATTGACCTCTGAAGATCACCACAGGATGTCAAGGGTTGTAAGGAACTGAAAGAGATCATTGAGTCCAACCCACCTCCCAGAGCAGGACCATACAATCTAGCTCAGGTCACACAGGAACACATCCAGAGACTCCACAACCTCTCTGGGGAGCCTGTGCCAGTGCTCTGTGACCCTTACAGTCAAGAAGTTCCCCCTTGTGTTGAGCTGGAACCTCCTGTGCTGCAGCTTTCATGTATTGCTACTTGTCCTATCTCAGGGAGTAAGTGAACAGAGCCTGACCCCCAGTCCTCAGATATTTCTAAACATTGATTAGATCACCTCTCAGTCTTCTCTTGTCTAGGCTGAAGAGCCCCAGGTAGCTCAGCCTCTTTTCATCAGGCAGTGTTCCATTCTCCTAATCATCCTTGTAGCACTCCATTGGACCCTCTCCAGCAGATCTCTGTCCTTCTTTAACTGAGGAGCCCAAAACTGAATGCAGTATTCAGGATGGGATCTTATAAGCTACAAGCTTCCAGCTGGATTCTGCACAGCTGATCACAACCTTCTGAGCTTTGTCCTTCAGCCAGCTCTCAATCCACCTCACTGTCCACTCATCTAACCCACGCTGCCAAAGCTTCCCTGGGAGGATATTGTGTGAGATAGTGTCTAGAGCCTTGCTGAAATCCAAGCAGACAGCATCAGGTATTTCCCCCTCATTTTTCCACCATCACAGAAGGCTATCAGATTGGCCAAGCATGAATTCCCCTTCATGAGTGTCCTCTTTCTGTCCATCCTCTGATCGATTAGCCATATTTCTAATATGCCAAGCAGCTGACTCTGACGACACTGAAGACTGAAGGAGATGGGGCTAGCGTGAAGAAGAGGAGCCTGAGGGCAGACCTCATGGCTGTCTACAGCTACCTGAAAGGAGGTTGTAGACAAATTGCTGATGGTCTTTTCCCACAGGTCATTAGTGGGAGTGGCCTCAAGCTGCCACTGGGTAGGTTTAGACTGGACATGAGGAAGATTTTTTTCCCAGCAACAGTGGTCAGGCATTGGAATGTGCTCCCTAGGGAGGTGGTGGAGTCGACAACCCTACATGTGTTTAAAGGGTTGTTTGGATGTGGTGATTGGGACTATGCTTTAGAGTGTACCTGGTAGAGTAGGGTTCTGGGTTGGACTTGGTGATCCTAAGGGGCTTTTCCAGCCTCAGTGTTTCTATGACACTGTGAGAGGTTTTGTAGGGAATGTGATTTCTTCATGCATATTCAAGCTATGGGGTAAGCTTCGTCATGTAGGATCTGAGTGTAAAGCACCACCATGGAAAAAATCTGTTTTGTTTTGGTCATGTAAAAATACACTTGGCACTCTGTGACTCAGCTTGTCTATTTTTAAAGAGGCACTTATGACAAGGTCTGCTCATCATCATTTCCTTTCGCTGCTCATGTGAGTATTATTTCTATCACCAACACTAATTGTGCTAGCTTGATGTTTGAACATGCCACCTCTCGTGAGAAGTTCATGATCCAATGGATGGTAATTTACTCAGATTTTCAAAGCATTACAACAGGTAATAAGTCTGTCCCTCTGATATTCTGTGGCTTCTGCTCAGGAGACCATACAAATGTTTCCTGTTAGTTACACAGAACTAATTGACTTCAGTGCTGTCACTTCTCAGTTCAGGCTCTGCTCACTGAAGCTCAGGGCAATTTGCACAGCCAGGGGCTGCCTCTAACAAGGAGAAGCTCATGGGGAGAGTTCCTGCCAAGGGCTGGGCTGCACAAAGGCTCTGCCTTAGACTTTCTCCTCTGCACACCAAGGGCACTGCCACAGCTTGTGCTCCACCTTAGGCTGCAGGAAGGCAGAGGCGGTAGCTGTGGGGAGGAGCAGGCAGGAGAGGAGCACCTCAACTGCTCACCAAGGGATTGCATCCATGGCTGGCATCTTCAAGAGAAAGCTGAGGGATCACCAGGGTGAAGCTACTTCCTCGCTGGCTGGTGTCTCAGGAGAACTCTGTACCTTTTGCCTTCAATCCCAATTCACTTTTTCCTGAACCCAGTTCCATAATATGGCTTCTGAATCCAGTTCTCATTTGTCGCAGAGTCCAGTGCCTGCCCCAAACATCAGTGGTGCTGTTATAGCCATCAGAGGTTGGGTTCCACATTGATTTGTGTCTCTTTGTCTCTATGTCATTTGATCTTTCCATTCCAGCTGTTTCACTTCCTTTCCCAGCCCATCAGTCTCTCTCCCTTCCTCCCTTTCTCTTCCCTTTGGGAAGGCAGTGGGGTTCACAGAGTGCCTCTGTCACTCTTCTAGTGTCCACCCCAACCCTGCCTGTGGCAAAATAAAAGTTCTAAGAGAACACAAGTACAGTCTGGATCCCAGAGGAAAGGAATCTCACACAGATTTCAGTGGGATGTGTCAGGTGGCTTTTTCATAGCAGGCATAAAACTCCAATGGCAGTCCACATTTTCTCCAGCAAATTGAAGCCTTCATAAAGAGGTAATGGCTAATTTCTTTATGTTTTATTCTGCCTTCTTATTCTAGTGATAGATTTTCTGTGTCTTTATTATTAGGTGTCACTTCCAAAGCAGATGGCAGTAGTGGAAAAGGGAAACCCTCCCCTTGTATATAGGGAAGTGGTTTAGGTATCCTTCACATTCACTTTTCCCCCATATGCTGAACTGGAGCACTACCTGACCTTAAAATCTTACAGGCAGTTGAATCAGATAATGAAACATATTAAGATGTGGATAAGAGCAACAAGAATGGTTAGAGTCCAGAGGATTAATTTACAAGTAAAAATTAAATGACCTAAATATAGAGTGTGTAGCTTAGAGAAATTGAGTTGGAGATGCAGGATGAAAGGAAGAGGCACAGAACCATCTTAAGATCCCTAAAGGATATAAACTTTAATGGCTGAAAGGAGCCAGTTAGTGACAGACTCAATGTGGACACTGCAGAGGCTTCTTCTCAGAGCTCAAGACACAGAAAGAGAAAGTAAAACTGATGCTTTCTTATGGGAAATGGAAGGCATACAAGGCCTGCCCATCTTGGTGTCAAATGATGATAGGGAGAAGAGCAAAGAATTTGGTTTGGATCAGACGTTTTGTACTGTGGTTCTGTAATTTTCATCCTAAAGTAAATAATGCACCCTACTTTTACCTGATAGCATCACAGGATGTCAGGATGTTAGGGGTTGGAAAGAACCTCTGGAGAGATTCCAGTCCAACACCCTGCCACAGGAGGACCAGAGAATCCAGCACAGCTGGCACAGGAACACTTCCAGACAGCACTGGAAAGGCTTCAGAGAAGGAGACTCCACAGCTTCTCTGGGCAGCCTGTGCCACTGCTCTGTCACCCTTACAGCAAAGAAGTTCTTCCTATCTTGAGGTACAACTTCCTGTGCTGCTGTTTCCATCCTTTGCCCCTTGTGCTATGGCAGGGCACAAGTGAGCAGAGGCTGTCCCTTTGCCTTCCTTCCTGACCCCCAGCCCTCAGTTCTTGATAGACATTGCTCAGATCCCCTCTCAGCCTTCTCCTCTGCAGACTGAACAGCCTCAGGGCTCTCAGCCTCTCCTCATCAGGCAGTGCTCCAGGCCCTTCAGCATCTCCAGTAGATCCCTGTCCCTCTTGAAGTGGGGAGCCCAGAACTGGATGCAGTATTCCAGGTGGGGCCTCACCATGACAGAGTAGAGGAATAGGAGAACCTCCCTGGATCTGCTGGACACACTCCTCTTAATGTCCCCCAGGACTCCATTGGCCTCGTCCAGCAGGGCACATTGCTCTCATGTCTCATTCCAGTGCAATCTAATGAAACTCAGTAGAGGCAAGTGTCGAGTCTTGCATCTGGGGAAAAACAACCCCATGGATCAGAACATGTTGGAGGCTGATCTGTTGGAGATTAAATCCGGGAGAATGACCTGGATGACCATGAGGCAGCAACGTGCCCTTGTGGCCACCAGGGTACATTGCTTTTGGGAAATGGAAGGCAGACAAGGTTTGTTCATCTTGGTGTCAGACAGTGATCTGGAGAAGTGCAAAGAATTGGTTGGGGTTCGACCTTTTGCACTGTGGTTCTGTGATTTTCATCCTAAAGTAAATGATACACCCTACTTTTGGCTGATAACATGAGAGTGAATTAATTTCTCCCACTCTTCTAAGCTGCCCCCAACCCCCATTTTCTTCTCCTCTTTCCTTCAGCGTGCAGAAATACTTTCTGGCAGTGAATCTGTAGTGCTGCTATTTGTTTTGGTGGAAAGTGAAGGAATCTAATAAAAATGAAGGACCAAGTTTCATTAAATTGATGAGCTGTAGAGGCTTCCTTTGATCCAGCACATTGAAAAGGCTCATTCCTGAAGAACAAATGTAGCTGTGAGAAATCCCCAAATGAAGGCTGCACACCTCAATCAATCAAAAGGAATTTAAATACCTCAAGGGCAAGTTGAAATGAAAATAGATAAGCTGTTTCCAAATGCAGACAAACAGGAAAATCAATGTGACAGGCTTGGGGTTTGCTTCCATTAAAAGCTCCCAAGTTCATTTTGGGTTGCAGAGTCATTAGCAATCACTCTAATTATTTCATTGTGCAGGTCAGGAGGTGACTGTGATTCAGGTTGGTTGTTGAGGTGCACAGTTTGTCACAACAGAGCAGATTTAGATTAGATGTGAGGAACAAGTTCTGCACCGTAAGGGTGCTGGAGCACTGCAACCTGTTGCCCAGGGAAGTGGTCAAGTCCCCAACCCTAGAGATATTCAAGGTGAGGCTTGACAAGGATCTAGGAAACCTGATCTACCATCAACCATTAAATCCTTGATCTCATGGACGAACCTTTTAATGTCTTTATTAGACAACACATTCTTCCCATAATCAGCAGTGATTCCTCTCATTTTAAACACTTTTTTAAGCTGAGAAAATATTTTAGTTTTCCTCCATTTCCATTGCTCCTCCCAGAGGAGAACCACAACATGATCAAGGCCATGGAGCAGTGCCACTGTGAAGACAGACGGAGGACCTGGGGGTGTTCAGCCTGGAGAAGAGAAGACTCCAGGAATACCTAAGAGAAGCCTTCCATGACCTGAAGGGGGCTATGACAAAGCTGCAGAGGGACCGTTCACAAAGGCCTGCAGGGACAAGATGAGAGCAATGGCTTCAAAATGGAGCAGAGCAGATTGAGATTGGATGTGAGGAACAAGTTCTGCACCAAGAGGGTAGTGGAACACTGCAACAGGTTGCCCAGAGAGGCGCTTATATCCCCATCCCTGGAGATATTCTAGGTGAGGCTGTAGAGGGCTCCAGGCAACCTGATGTATTTGAGGAAGTGCCTGCTGACTGCAGGGGAGGTTGAACTGGATGACCTTTGGAGGTCAATTTCAACCGAAACCATTCTATGATTCTATATAGAATCATGTAGATCTATGCAACAGATCTGTAGCAGAATGTTCTGGTTTGAAAGTAGCTGTATCAAAGATGTTCACAAATCATTAAGTGATGCAGTAACTCAGATTGCTCCTGCAATAGATAACTCCATAGCAGAAGGATAAGTCTATGCACCATCCATCATCCTTATTCTATCTCTTATTCCATGTGCACAGCTTAGCAGGATAACAGAAGAAGCAACTAATGTTAGTCCTTTCATTCATCTAGTGACAAGAGCCTAAAATTTGTCACCTGCAATATTTCATAGAATCAGAGAATCATTTCATTTGGAAAAGAACTCTGAGATCATTCAGTCCAACCATCAACCCAACACCACCGTGGCCATTGCACTATATCCCCAAGTTCCACGTCCACATCTTTCTTGTGCACCTCCAGGGCATTGGCACAGGTTGCCCAAGGAGGTGGTGGAATCGTCACCATCCCTGGAGGTGTTCAAGAAATCGGTGGACATGGCATTGTGGGACATGGTTTAATGGTCATGGTGATGTTGAGTTGAAGGTTGGACTCAGTGATCTTAGAAGTCTTTTCCAGCCTTAATGATTCTATGAGTCTACATAAATTGGTCTTGGTTCAAATACCTTAACATTCAACAGATGTGTAGTCATGGCAATTTGAGACATGGTTTAGTGACCATTCTGGTGTGGCATTGAAGGTCTTTTTCAACAAAAATAATTTTGTGACTCTTATTTTCATGGAGGTATTGGGTTGGAACAGGCTGCCCAGGAGGGCGGTTGAGGCCCCATCCCTGGAGATATTCAAGGTGAGACTGGACAGGGCTCTGAGCAACCTGATCTACTTGAGGATGTCCCTGCTGACTGCAGAGGGGATTGGACAAAATGATCTTTGGAGGTCCCTTCCAGCCCAGCCCATTCTGTGATTCTGTGACCTGCTTAAATGGTTTACCAGACTGGGAATAGCATTGTAGTAGAGCAGAATGAAATTGGTTTAGAGGCCATTGCTGGTAATCCCAAGGAATAAACACTGTCTTCACTTCAGTTTTCCTCCTGGTCTTCAATGACTACACACTTGACACACAAGACTTGGGGAAAAAAATATCTTCCTTTCATGTACGTTTGTTCTCTTAAGGCCTGGAGTTGCTTGTGTGTGTCCAGAGAAGGGTAACAAAGCCGTGGAAAGGTCTGGAGAACAGGGCTGGGAAGAAACAGCTGAGGGAACTGGGGGTGTTTAGTGTGGAAAGAGAAGGCTGAAGGCAGACCTCATTGCTCTCTACAGCTCCCTGAAAGGAGGTTGCAGTGAGGTAGGGGTTGGGCTCTGTTCCCTGGTATCAGGTAATAGAATGAGAAGAAATGTCCTGAAATTGTGCCAGGGGAGGATTAGGTTGGATATGAGAAAAAAAGTTTCTTTCCTTGGAGACTTTTCAGGCTTTGGAACAGGCTGCCCAGGGCTGTGGTGGAGTCCCCATCCTGGCGGTGTTCAATAAATGTGTGTCCATGGCACTGTGGGACATGGTTTAATGGCCATGGTGGTGGTGGATTTCTGGTTGGACTCAATAATCTTAGAGGGCTTTTTCAGCCAAAACAATTGTGTTGATTTATGAAAAAAAATGTACTTCAATGTATTTTTGTTCTCTTTCAAATGTAGTTAGTGACAGGGTACTAGACTTCAACAGGGAAAGAAAAAGGATCAAAATTAGCAGTATTCATCACCATAAATTGTGGTTTTTTTTAAAGCACCATATAAAACTCAACTGAGTTTCATCTTAAATATTTACCTAATATCTGAAGGAATTTTGTGTTCCTGGAGATTACATCACAGAATCACAGAATGTGGGGGGTTGGAAAGAACCTCAAGAGCTCATCCAGTCCAAACCCCCTGCCAGAGCAGGAGCACCTACAGCAGATCACAGGAAAAAAAAATCCACCTCACATTTCCATGGAACTTCCTATGCCTCAACTTCCACCACTGCCCCTTGTGCTGTCATTGGGCATCACCCAGCAGAGCCTGGCTGCAGCCCCTGGGCGTTCACCCTGCACATCTTTATCACCATGATTGAGGTCACCACTCAGGCTCCTCCTCTCCCAGCAGCACAGCCCCAGCTCCCTCATGCTCTCCTCATCAGGAAGATCTTCCACTGCCTTCACCATCTTTGTGACCCTGTGCTGGACTCTCTCAAGCAGTTTCCCTAAGGTCCTTCTTGAACTGAGGGGGCCAGAACTTGACACAATATTCCGGATATAGCCCCACCTGGGCAGAGGAGGGGTGGAGGGAACCTCTCTTGACCTACTCACCATAGTCCTTCTAATCCACCCCAAGATGCCCTTGGCCTTCTTGATCACCAGAGCACATTGCTGGCTCATGGTCAACTTTCCATCCCCTAGGATCCCGAGGTCTCTTCCCCCTTTGCTGCTCTATCACTGATGAAGAATTAGTCAGGTACTGTGTCACTGCAGAACTCAGATTTTCCTCCAAATCAATTAATGGTTGGAAGACCCATACTATTTTTTTTTTTCCTTAATTTTTATTTCAAAACCTCCAACAGCAGAACCCTTCCTAAACAATCAAATTTTGTTTTGCCTCGGTGATTCCCTCTGCACACTCACTATCAACAAGTACAATGTGATTGTACTTAGTGGGTAAAGGAGACTGCATTTTGGGCACATTTGAACTTGTGGTCTGAAATCAGATTGGTGTCTTTGGCAATGTTTTGGCTCTTCGCAACTATTTGATGTTGGAATTAGTGTATTAATTCTTCTGTAGTTCAATAAGCAGCAGTCTGTTGTGAACTCTTGGATTTGAAAGTATGGAAAGGGAATGTTTGTTTCTGGTAGAGTGGAGGTTTGATCTGCTCCTGCCTTCTCAGTCGGATGTCAGCTTATGCTCTAAATAAATACACAGGCTGCACTGAAAGGTTCTTGCTCCAAATCTTTACAGTGTACTGGTTTGTCCTGCTTTGAGCTAGACCAGAGCTGATTCTGCTCAGTGCTGTCATTTCTCAGCTCAGGCTCTGCTCACTGAAGCTCAGCACAGTTTGCACAGCCAAGGGCTGCTCCTAGCAGGGAGAAGCTGATGGGAAGAGGTCCTGCCAAGGGCTGGGCTGCACAAAGGCTCTGCCTTAGACTTGCTCCTCTACACACCAAGGGCACTGCCACAGCTTGTGCCACACCTTGGGCAGCAGGGAGGAAGAAGTGGCAGCTGTGGGGAGGAGCAGGCAGGAGAGGAGCACTTCAATTGCCCACCAAGGGATTGCATCCATGGCTGGGATCTTCAAGAGAAAGCTGAGGGATCACCAGAGCCAAGCCTGGCTGGTGTCTGAATAAGGCTCTGACTATTCTGTCTTTGATCTTGATCCCTGTCTTCCTTAATCTGGCTCACATCTGCCACTGAGTCCAGTCTGGGACTTCCCCAGTGCCTTCCTCAAGCATCAATGGTGGCAATGGTGACATCTTTGCCATCAGGGGTTGAGTTCCTTACCAGTTTGTGTCTCTTTGTCTCAAGTTCATTGCTTCATTTTTTTCTATCCCATCTGGTTCCAATTCTTTCCCAGCCTGTCAGCCTCTCTCCCTTCTTCCTTTCAGGAAGTCAAAGGGGTTCAGAGAGAGCCCCTGGCACTTGTCTGGTGGCCAGGCCAGGCCAGCCCTCACCATTCATACAGTTTCTTCTGAGAAAGATCTCTCCTAAAATTCCAATTGATAGGCTGTTGCTAGAAAGCAAAAACAGAAATGGTCCTGGAGGTAGGTAAATAAATAAAAAACTTGGGGATGAGCACTGTTAATTTCTAAGGCACTAAAATTTGTCTGACCCTATTAATTGTATTTTGTTGTCATAGCTGCCAGATGAATACATAGACAATTTTTTACATACATAGAAACCTCTGACTGTTCTAAATCACAGTGGAAATCTCCACAGGTTGTCTTGCTTACTGTGTGAAAAGAATCCTTCAGTCTCCTGCATCCTCCTGGTTAAACTGAGGCAGTGTGGTCTGGATGATCATGTAGTGAGGTGGATGGGAACCGATTGAAGGAAAGAAGCCAGAGTCATGGTCAATGGGATGGAGTCCAGTTGGAGGCCTGTGTCTAGTTCAGTCCCTCAGGGGTCAGTACTGGGACCAATTCTGTTCAATATATTCATCAATGACCTGGATGAGGGCACAGAGGGCACTGCCAGCAGGTTTTCTGATGGCACCAGAAGGCTGTGCTGCCATTCAGCCAGGCTTGGATTGGCTGAGGGTTGGGCAGGAAGAAATTTGATGAAGTTCAACAAGGGCAAGTGTGGAGTCTGGCACCTGGGAAAGAACAACCCCAGGGATCAGCATAGGTTGGGGACTGACCTGCTGAAAGGCAGAAAAGGGGAAAAAGACCTGGGGTTCCTAGTTGATGGGAGGTTGACTATGAGGCAGTAATGTGCTCTGGTGGCCAGCAGGGGCAATGCCATTCTGGGGTGGCTGTGGTTAGTAGGTCGAGAGAGGTTCTCCTGCCCCTCTGCTCTCCCCAGTGAGGCTGCATCTGGAGTACTAATTCCAGTTCTGCACCATCCCCCCCTCCCTCCCACCCAGTTAAAGAGGGACATAGAATTGCTTGAGAGAGTCCAGCACAGAGCCACAAAGATGCTGAAGGAAATGGAACATCTCTGTTATGAGGAGAGCCTGAGGGAGCTGGGGCTGTGCTGCTGGGAGAGGAGGAGTCTGAGAGGTGACCTCAGTCATGGTGATAAAGATGTGCAGGGTGAACACCCAGGGGCTGGAGCCAGGCCCTACTGGATGGTGTCCAATGACAGCACAAGGGGCAATGGTGGAAGTTGAGGCATAGAAGTTCCATGAAAAGTGGAGGAGGGTGACAGAACCCTGGAAGAGGCTGCCCAAGGGGTTTGTGGAGTCTCCCTCTCTGGAGATATTAAAACCCCACCTGGATGACCTATTCTAGATGCACCTGTTGTGGCAGGGGGATTGGACTGGATGAGCTTTGGAAGTCCCTTCCAGCCCCTGACATTCTGTGATTCCTAGACAGCAAGCCTTTCCAAGACCAAGGCTTTTGTCCTCCCTTATGTTTATATCACAGAATGCTACCTTTCCCTGTTCCTGCCTTATGGAGAAGAAATCAAGAGAAAAAGTATTTCTTCAAAAGCTTGCCCTTCCTGAAGGGAGGGAGCCACCTGTCCAAGAGTTGCCTTAGCTTCCGTGACTGCTGCCCTGCTGAGCAACCGCCTTGTGCCTGGGCATTGTAATGACCAAAGCAAATGGTCTTTGCCCGACTTGAAAACTGTTTTTTCCTAAGGCTCTGAGGATGAGGCGTTCAGACTGCTGTAAGCAACTTGCATTGGAAAAAGAAAAAGGTTCCTTCAATTCACAGAGTCAAGCGAATGGGGAAAAAAGAGATACATAAAGGGCTGGGAAAGGGCTTTTGCTTGCTAGGACTATATTTTAAGTCAGTGTTAGGATCAGATGATTGTCCTGCTTCTAAAGAACCTATTATTCAGTTTAGGAGAGAGGGCAGTAAAGCAGCTGACTATTATAAATCTCTGGAGTGAAAGAAAGAACAGGTATCTGTAGTACAACTGAAGCTGGCTTTTAGCTCAGCTACCACTCTCTAATGTGCAGTGTTATTTCTTATGAGACCATTCATTTCATGGAATCATGAAACTGATTCAGTTGGAAAAGCCCTCTGAGATTATCAAGTCCAACCATCAGCCTAAAACCACCATGGCCACTAAACCATGTCCCAAAGTGTCATGGCCACAGCCACAGGTTTTTTGAACACCTCCAGAGGTGGGGACTCTACCACTCTTGCTGCAAAGAAATTTTACCTGATCTCCAACCTAACCCTCCCTTGGCACAATTGCAGGCCATTTCTTCTCATTCCATCACCTGACACTAGGGAGAAGAGACCAACACCCTCACCTCCCTGCAACCCCCTTTCAGATATCAATGAAGTTTCCTCTCAGCCTCCTCTTCTCCAGACTAAACACCTTCAATTGCCCCACCAGCCCTGTTCTCCAGAGCCTTCATCAGCTTCATTGCCCTTCTCTGGACATGCTCTAGCCCCTCAAGGTCCTTGTGAGGGGACCAAAACTAAACCCAATACTAAAGGTATGATTTCACCTGTGCCAAGCAGAGTTGCTTCCCTGCTCCTGCTGGTTGCACTATTGCTGATCCAGGCCAGGATGCTGTTGGCCTTCTTGGCTACCTGAGCACACTGCTGGCACATGTTCAGAAGTCTGTCAACCAGCATTTTGTATTTCTTCCCAAGATGTCATGTAAATATATTTCTTTCTGTAAAACAGATTTACAGAAAACAAATTAATTCTTCTGTGGAATTTTGGGGAAGTTGTTCTAGAGACATGAGGTTCCACCTGGGTTTTTCAGGACTGAAAATGATAAAACATTTCTTTTCAGGCTGTACATCTTTGGCTCATGTGCTCAGTTAATCATTACTGCGAGCTCTGTGGCCATGTAATAGAGTGGCCAGCAGAACAAGGGAAGTCCTTCCGCCTGTGTACTCAGCATTGTTAGGCCACACCTTGAGTACTGTGTCCAGTTCTGGGCTCCTCAGTTTATGAAAGATGTTGAGGTGCTGGAACATGTCCAGAGAAGGGCACCAAGGATGGTGAGCACAGCCCTATGAGGAGAGGCTGAGGGAGCTGGGGGTGTGCAACCTGGAAAAGAGAAGGCTCAGGGTAGACTTCATTGCTCTCTACAACTACCTGAAAGGAGGCTGTAGGCAGGTGGGGTTGGTTTCTTCTGTGAGGCACCTGGGGACAGAATAAGAGGTCACAGCCTCAAGCTGCAGCAGGGCAGGTTCAGGCTGGATATTAAGAAGTTCTTCATAGAGAGAGTGATTGGCATTGGAATGGGGTGCCCGGGGAGGTGGTGGACTCTCCATCCCTGGAGGTGTTTAAAAGGATGAGGCAACTTAGTGCCATGGTTTAGTTAATTCAAAAGGTTAGGTGATAGGTTGGACTCAATGATCTTGAAGGTCTTTTCCGACCTGGTTAATTCTGTGATTCTGTAATGATCTACAAAGGAAATGTCAAATTCTACCATGTTTACTCTTGCCTTCAATAACTAAAATCAAGGAACAGGGCCAAGATTTTCTCCCAGAGATAAAAATAAATTGAATGGTGTAGCAACAGGCATTTTTATTTCAGTAGGCAGCACCCATCTCTCAGAGGCATTAGGAAAGCAAAATCGTTGTACTAGAGAAGTACAACATGATGTACAGAAGATGGCCCTGCCATCTTTTGCATCAGAGGTGTACCTAAACCTCAGTGTGCTGCCTAAATTGCATTCTGCCCATTTCCATTTGCATTGCAGTATATTGATTTTTTTTCTTTTCACTTGCCCTCCAGAATCATTCTGGTGTGATTGGTGCCATCATCATGGTGTCTCTGTGTTTTCCTTTCCAAATGATTGTCAGTTTAAAGGAGCATCTTAGAATGGTCTGGTTTGGAAGGGACTTCCAAAGCTCATCCAGTCCAACACCCCTGCAGTCAGCTGAGGAACTTCCTGAACTAGATCGGGTTGCCCAGATCCCTCTACAGCCTCATCTTGAATATCTTCAGGGATGGGGACACAACCACCCCCTTGGGCAACCCTAATGGGCAACCTGTTGCAATGATCTGGCACTTTCCTCGTGCAGAACTTGTTCCTCACATCCAGTTTGAGTCTGCTCTGCTCTAGTTTGAAACCATTGCCCTTGTCCTGTCCCTGCAGGCTTTTGCAAACAGTCTCTCTGCAGCCTTCTGCCTTCAGCTCCTGGCAGACTGCTCTAAGGTCTGCCTGGAACTTCTCTTCTCCAGGCTGCACACCCCTAGCTCCCTCAGCCTCTCCTCCTAGCAGTGCTGCTCCAACCCCCTGATAATTTTTGTGGTCTCCTCTGGACCCGTTCCATCAGCAAAATGTCCTTGCTGTGTTGAGGGCTCCAGAGCTGGATGCAGCACTCTAGGTGAGGTCTCAGCAGAGCAGATTGGCAGAATCTCCAGCTGGCAGTGCATCATTTGACACAGCTCAGGCTGCCATTGGCCTTTTGGGCTCCAAGCTGACACTGTCTCCTCATGTCCAGCTTCTTGTCCACCAGTACCTCCAAGTCCCTTTCTTTTTACCCCTAAACTAAAACCTCAAAACAACAGTGGTCTGCATAAAAGGAATGTTTTGTTGTAGGAACTCAATATTACTTAGGGGACTTTGTTCTGCATGGGAATGATGAATACCTAGCTGCTCACTACTGATTTTTCACAGACTGCATTGGGTTGGAAGGAACCCTCAAAGATTATCTTCTACCCCACTGCAGTCAGCAAGGACAACTAGATCAGGCTGCCTGGGGCCACATCCAGTCAGATCTTGAATGTTTCTAGGGCCTTAAACACAATTTGTAGCAGTACAACCCTATCTATCAGCAATTAACATACCCTTTGCTTAGAGGTGTTAATAATATTGTTCCTGCAAACCAGGGTGGTTATGAAATGGTCACTCCTTAGTTTGTCACACTGGGGGGCTTTCAGCTGGGTCCATCACAGCTGAATGCTGTCAGGACAGAGGTTGGACTGGATTGCCAATCTTCCTTCTGATCAAGAAGGACAGGGATCTGCTTGAAAGAGTCCAGCACAGAACCATCCTGGGGTGGATTAGAAGGGCTGTGGTGAGTACATCCAGAGAGGTTCTCCTGACCCTCTGCTCTGCCCTGGTAAGGCCATATCTGGAATATTGTGTCCAGTTCCGAGCCCCTCAGTTCAAGAAGATCCTCAGGGATCTGCTTTTGAAAGAGTCTAGCACAGAGTCACAAAGATGCTGAATGCAGTGGAAGATCTTCCTTAGGAGGAGAGCCTGAGGGAGCTGGGGCTGTGCTGCTGGGAGACGAGGAGCCTGAGTCATGGTGATAAAGAGGTGCAGGGTGAGTGCCCAGAGGCTGGAGCCAGGCTCTGCTGGGTGATGCCCAATTACAGCACAAGGGATAGTGGTGGAAGCTGAGGCATAGGAAGTTCCAAGGGAACATGGGGTGGAATTTTTAACCTGTGAGGGTGACAGAAACCTGGAAGAGGCTGTCCAGGGGGGTATTGGAATCTCCTTCTCTGGCAATACTCAAGAGCTGCCTGGACGTGTTCCTGTGTGACCTGCTCCAAGTGCTTCTGCTCTGGAAGGGGGCTTTGACTGGAGGAGCTTTGGAGATCCCTTCCAAACCTTACTGTTCTGTGCTTCTGTTAGCTGAATATTTGTGCTAGTGTTGTTCCTGTGCTGTTGCTGTGAGTTCAGAAGGAACTGGTAGAAGAAGCCATCAGCACAGGGCACAACCACTGGAGCTCCTCAGGTGAAATCTTGGCTGCTTCTCTAAGCACTGCCAGGTACCAAAAGGTCTCGAAAGGGGAGGAATGCTCCTGGAAAATAAGCAGCCACATTTGCAGACCATACTGTACACAGCCTGGTAATTTGCATGGAATGAGTATAAAATAACAGAGCACCCTATCAGTTATCATAGAATCAGAGAACAGTTTAGTTTGGAAGACACCTCAAAGCTCATCCAGTTCCAACCCCCCACCAAAGGCAGGGACACCTCCCACTAGAACAGGTCGCTCAAGGCCTAATCCAACCTGGCCTTCAACACCTCCAGGGAGGGAGCAGCCACAACCTCCCTGGGAAACCTGTTCCAGTGTCTCACCACCCTCACTGTAAAGAATTCCCTCCTAACATGCAGTTTAAATCTCCCCTCTTCAGTTTAAATCCATTCCCCCTCGTCCTGTCATTACAAGACCTTGTCAATAGTCCCTTCCCCAGCCCTCCTGTAGACCCCCTTCAGATACTGGAAGGCTGCTATGAGGTCTTCTCGAACTCTTCTCTTCTCCAGGCTGAAAAGCCCCAACTCTCTCAGCCTGTCCTCACAGCAGAGCTGCTCCAGCCCTCTGATCATCTTTGTGGCCCTCCTCTGGATTCTCTCCAGCAGTTCCATGTCCTTCTTGTATTGGGGGCTCCAGAACTGCATGCAGTACTCCAGGTGGGGTCTGAGAAGAGCAAAGGGTCAGAATCCCCTGCCTTGCCCTGCTGGCAATGCCACTCTTGCTGTAGCCCAGGACACAGTTGCTGTCTGGGCCCCACATGCACACTGTCACTTCATGTTGAGCTTTTTGGAGTTTTTGAGTTACTTGAGGCATAAATTACTTTCATCTGCAGAGTATTAAAAACAAGGAGCACATTGCATCAGAGCTAAAGGTAGAAGCCATGGTATTTCTTTTTAAGACTCGATCCTCTCACTTCATTCTTCTTCACCATTGTTCCATCCTCTTTTCTGGGCAGTTGCTGGTGCTTTTAGTGCCTTTGTCTTGCTGATGGATGTAAAATAAAACAAAGAAGGCTAGTAGTGAATGAAGGATGAAAAAGCTGACAGAAGTTAGAATGAAGTGATGGAATGAGAGAAAATGGCCTGAAATTGTGCCAGGGGAGAGTTAGGTTGCAGATTATGGAACATTTCTTTGCTGCAAGGGTGGTCAGGGATTAGAATAGGCTGCCCAAGGAGGTGGCGGAGTTGTCACCATCCCTGGAGGTGTTCAAGAAACCTGTGGATGTGGCACTGTGGGACATGGTTTAGTGGCCATGGTAGTGTTGGGTTGAAGGTTGGGCTCAATGATCTTAGAGGTCTATGCATCTTATATGATTCTATGCATCTACATAAATTGGTCTTGATTCAAATGCCTTAACATTCAACAGTCATCAAGACTATCAACAAATTAATCTCTGTGGTCTCAACAACTTCATCCCATGGGGACAGACATGTTGTTAGTTGATGGTGGTGCTTTGGAGCACGATGATTGTAACTTGAGAGCACACTTTTCTACCTAGGAGAATTATTTGTGTAGACTCTCTCACTTCACACATATATTTGATCAAGATTTTAATATATACTACTCAAACAATCTCGGAGTGTATGATTTTCTGAACTAAAAAAAAAAAAAAATGCTGCAAGTTCTCACCTAATGGCCCTGACATTTATTTTTTGGCACCATAGCTATGCATTTAATCAAGAGCCACAGTGAGTCCCTAATAAAAAACATTTCTTCTCAGGGGGTTAAGATTGCACATCCATTATTATCAGTCTTCCTAAGGGGAAAAAAAATAAATGCCATCCCCTTGAGTTTTGTGTTGCTAAGGAGATTTGCAATATACATGTCTAGTTTGTTGGTTTTTTTTTTTTTTTAATGTGGTTTTCATTATTGTTGTCTCTGAACACCCTCAAAACAGATGGAGAGGTGCAGCAGGGTGAAATTAACTTCAAACTGACACAGAAAGTCTTAGAGCAGGCTTAGAAATTTCAGCGAGTCTTCCTGGTTGTTTAATATAAAGTGGACAGCTGGTTGGAAAAAGATGAACTGTGTGTAGCTGGGAGCTTTTGCATCACCTTTTCAGAAGTCACATCAAGCTCTGGTCACATGCACAGATGAGCCATGGCCTCATCTCATTATTAAGGTTCTCTGCTCCACGGTTTGGTCATTATTGCTTCTTGTTCTCTACAACTATCTGAAAGGAGGTTGTATCCTGGCGGGGTTGGTCTCTTTTGCCAGGCACCCAGGGACAGAAGAAGAGGACATAGCCTCAAGCTGCAGCAGGGTAGGTTCAGGCTGGATGTTAAGAAGAAGTTCTTCCCAGCAAGTGATTGGCATTGGAATGGGCTGCCCAGGCAGGTGGTGGAGTCACCATCCCTGGGAGTGTTTAAAAAGAGGTACTTAGTGCCATGGTTTAGTTAATTAGAAGGTGCTAGTTGATAGGTTGGACTTGATGATCTTGAAGGTTTTTTTCCAATCTGATTAATTTTGTGATTCTGTGATTGTAGCTATCTTGAACACAGGTCAAGCTACCTCTTCAAATTAGAACCATAGCACGGGAAGTGACCTCAAAGATGATCTAGTTCCAACTCCTCTGCCTCTCACTAGCCCAGCCTGCTCCAGGCCTCATCCAACTCAACCTCAAACACCTCCAGGATAGGCAAATCCACAACCTCCCTGAATAACCTGTTCCACCCTCACTGGAAAGAATTTCTTCCTAATTGCCAATCTAAATCTGCCCTCCTCAAGCCTCTCATCCTGTCACTACAAGACCTTGTAAAAAGTCCCTTCCCAGTTTTCTTGTAAGCCCCATTCAGGTATTTACCCATCATAAGTCACATCCTCCCTGGGCAACCTGTTCCAGTGTCTCGCCACCCTCCCTGGAAATAATTACTTCCTAATCTCCAGTCTCAGTCTCACCTCTTTCAGCTCAAACTATATTATTACAAGCCTTTGTAGAATGTCCCTCCCCAGCTTTCTTGTAGACCCCTGTAGTACTGGAAGGCCTCTATAAGTCTCCCTGGAGCCTTCTCTTCTCCAAGCTGAACAGCCCCAAGTCTAACGCTCTGATGCCCTTCATTTGTTGAGGGCAATAAGTACACTGTTTGTGGTCATTCAGCAGTTACCCACCCCCCTCCCAACTTTGAAAAAACCCAGGCTAGACTCAGATGGCTGGAAGTTAAGGAATGAAGCTTTATATTTACAGCTTTGCACAGTATACAAGCAGATATTTACAAGGTATAACAGATATTTACAGATATTTACAGATATATACAGTGAAAAGGTAATACAGAAACACCACAGCCCTTCCAGAGCTCAAATCCCCTAAGAGGGGGTTTTAACCACCCCTACCACCTTCCCCCCTCCCCAGTCTTATCTCATGACCTGTCTTATGTAGCAGATAAGTGGAGGTAGACTGGCAGGGGGATTAGCAGCAGGAAAAAAAGTTTGTGAATTATTCAGATCCAGCTACGAAAAAGCAGGGAGAAAAGAGCCATGGAAGAGTGGCAGCCACGGCCCAAAACAGCCTGATTTATCTATGTTGGAGTTACAACTCTTAAACAATTTTTTTTTTCTTTCTCAGTAAACCTGAGTGAAGTAGCACCATCAGTGGTTTCCTCTCTCAGCCTACAGTCTAGTATCTCATTCAAATCCTCCAATTAGTTCAAACCAGCACACTGTTAACTGAGTAAAACTTTGTTAGCTGTTTCCAGATACAGATATCTTTTTTTCAATCCTGATGAGAAATGAACCTGAAATTCACCACCCTCAAAGTTCTCTTTCTTTGACCATTGGTTCTGCCGACCATGCTAGTTATTAAATGCAGCGTGTAGGTTGTATCTGGTGTTTTGAGATTAATGGAGTGTTCTTGTACTTTTCAGCATTGTTGTGTTTCCCCCACTACGGTCAGATCTTAATTCCTAACAAGATTTGGCAAATTGCCATTTTAATAACCCGACTGTATCTTCATTGCTGTCTCCATTTCCCCTTTATGACCTAGGGAGTAATGAATACATGTGAGGAGTTGACCTGCAGCGAAGCAACTCTACAGAAAAGGACCAGAGAGTGAAGGGGCGCAACAAATTCTCCATTAGTCAGCAATGTGGTCTCATGGCCAAGAAGGCCAGTGGTGTCCTGGGATGAATTAGAAAGTATGAGGTTGAGGGACTCATTCCTCCTCCTCTACTTGTTACTAGTGAGGACACAGTTGGAGTACCGGGTCCAGTTCTGGGCTCTCTAGGTCAAAAGAGATAGAAAACTAATGGAGAGAACTCAGTGGTGGGGGGGTGGACACAATGATACTGAGGGGCCTGAAGCATCTCTGTGAGCTCTGACAGGGGGGTTGGACTTGATGATCCAACTCCTAACATCCTGTGATCCCGTGAAAAGCTGAGAGCCCTGGGGCTGTTAAGCTTGCAGAAGAGCAGCATCAGAGGGACCTGATCAATAGCTGAAGGGTGGGAGGGCAAGATGATGGGGCCAGACTCTCAGGGGCTCAGTGACAAGGCAATGGGCAAAAACTGTAACCCAGGAGGTTCCACCTGAACATGAGGAATAATTTTGCTGTGAGAGTGCTGGTGCCCTGAAGCAGGCTTCCCAGAGAGGCTTTAGAGTCTCCTGCTCTGGAAAGATTCCAACCCCACCTGGCCGTTGTGATCCCGGGCAAGCTGCTGTAGGGTTGATCTAGATCTCCAGAAGTCACTTCTAACCTCTTTTAACCATTTTGTGATTCCATTTACATTCTATCTTAAATAGACTCTGGATTTGATTTTTTAATGGAGATTTTTACCTTCAGAGCCTCCCACAAAGCTTTGCTCACATACATGTTGGAGGTACCCTAGAAAGACATCGCAAGAACTGGATCTTATGGATCCAGAAGGTATATTCCACAGCCAAAATGCTATTAGGGCCAATGCTTTCTTAATTTAAAGCACCAAATCTATAATCAGCATAAAACATTGTTCCCTTAGGTTGCAACTAATTGTAGCTATTTATCATTTGCTTAGCAGTTAAGTGAACTATTTCTGTGGTGTACCACCATAGCTGCTTCTTAGCACTAAACTATGCTCAAAAGTAGTTTAAATGAGGAGACAGAGAGGAACATGCTGCAAATGTAGTTTCCTAGGACTGCAATGTTCCGAGGGTGCAGAGCTAATAATAACAACAACTGTATTTGCTCAAAAGGCATAGATCTGTTTCAACAACTACGTGTGGCTATACCTCTCCAGCACACAAAGGCTGAGAGAGTTGGTGTTGTTCAGCCTGGAGAAGGGAAGGCTGTTGGGTGACCTTATAGAGGCCTTCCAGTACAGGGAGGAGGCTACAAGAAAGCTGGGGAGGGACATTTTACAAGGGCTTGTAATAATAGGATGAGGTGGAATGACTTTGAGCTGGAAGAAGGGAGACTGAGACTGGAGATTAGGAAGAAATTCTTTCCAGTGAGGGTGAGGAGTAACTGGAACAGGTTGTGTAGGGAAGTTATGGCTTAAGATGAGTAAATTCCTGAAGGGGGCCTACAAGAAAACTGGGAAGGGACTTTTTTACAAGGGCTTGTAGTGATAGGATGAGAGGCAATTGACTGAAGCTTGAGGAGGGCAGATTTAGATTAGAGATTAGGAAGAAATTAATTCCAGTGAGGGTGGAACAGGTTGCCCAGGGAGGCTGTGGTTTAGGATGGATAAATGCCTGAAGGGTGCCTACAGGAAAGCTGAGGAGGGACTTTTTACAAGTGTCTTTCCATATTTAAAGGAGCTGATAAGAAAGATTGATAGAATTTTATCAGGGTCTATTATGACAGGATAAGGGGTAATGAATTTAAAGTAGAAGAGGGAGATTTAGGTTAAATGGAAAAGATTTTTTTTTTACACACTGAGCATAGTGGGACCCTGGCCCAGGTTGCCTAGAGAGACTGGAGTTGCCCCAGCCCTGTAACCAATCCAGATGAGGTTGTTTGGGGATGTGAGCAACCTGTTCTGGTTGAAGATCATAGAATCATAGAATCAACCAAATTGGAAGAGACATCCAAGATCATCCAGTCCAACTTATCACCCAGCCCTATCTAATCAACTAGACCATTGCACCAAGTGCCTCATCCAGTCTTTTCTTGAATACCTTCAGGCACAATGACTCCACTACCTCCATGGGCAGCCTATTCCAATACCAATCACTCTCTCTGTGAAGAACTTCCTTCTAACATCCAGCCTATACCTGCCCTGGCAGAACTTGAGACTGTGTCTTCTTCTGTCCCTGGCTGCCTGGCAGAAGAGGCCAATCCCACCTGGCTACAGCCTCCCTTCATGTAGTTGTAGATAGCAATGAGATCTGCTCTGAGCCTCCTCTTCTCCAGGCTGCACATTCCCTGCTTCCTCAGCCTCCGACTGCAGAGGAGGTGACTAGATGGCATTTAAATGTCTCTTCCCATTCAGAGCATGGCATGATTCAGGGGAGATGAAGCCAAGGTCAAAGAGCTGTGTGCATCAGAGGTTTTAGATGCAAAACTTGAACATTGCTCCTTAGGAAAAAAAAAAAAAAATCCCAGTTCTGTGTTGCTGATGCTGCATTCAGTAATAGCCAGGAGGTTCTGTGAAGTTTCTAGCCAAAGAGAGCTGAGACTCTCCACACAGAGCCTGGNTCCCAGTTCTGTGTTGCTGATGCTGCATTCAGTAATAGCCAGGAGGTTCTGTGAAGTTTCTAGCCAAAGAGAGCTGAGACTCTCCACACAGAGCCTGGGAGGATACTTCAGCATGATGACAGCACCACACTACAGGTAGCACATTGTTCTCACAAGATTCATTGGATGTTAACTCAAGGGAAAGATGCTATTGTAGCACATCTAATTATCATTTTAATTTCCTCTTCCTGGTTTTGACATTGATCTAACTTAGTTCATCTACATGCCAGTAGCATCATTCTTTATTTCCTATACCTTTACCCTGGTAGATCACAGGTTGTCAGGAATTGGAAAGGACCCAAAGAGATCATTGAGTCCACCCTCCCCCCCAGCCCCCGCCAGAGCAGGACAACACAATCTAGCTCAGGTCACACAGGAGTGCATCCAGGTGGATTTGGAAAGGCTCCAGAGAAGGAGACTCCACAACCTCTCTGGGCAGCCTGTGCCACTGCTCTGTGACCCTTACAATCAAGAAGTTCTCCCTTGTGTTGAGCTGGAACCTCCTGTGCTGCAGCTTCCATCCATTGCTCTTCGTCCTGTCACAGGGTGCAAGTGAGCAGAACCTGTCCCCCCTTTCCTGATCCCCAGCCCTCAGACATTTATAAACTGCGGAAAGGAAACAAAACACATGGACACCGCCGATCCAA
>VWZI01008191.1:0-80852 GCA_013396835.1 Psilopogon haemacephalus
ACACAGTACTCCAGGTGGGGTCTGACAAGAGCAGAGTTAAAGGGGGAGAATCACCTTCCTTGCCCTGCTGGCAATGCCTCTTTTAATGCAGCCCAGATCCTCAAGTATGTGGGATCTGTCAGGCCACACTATTCCTGATACAGGCCAGGATGATGTTGGCCACCTTGGCCACCTCAGCACATTCCTAGCTCATGTTCAGCTAGCCATCAACCAGCACTCCCAGGTCCTTTTCACTGGGCAGCTTTGTAGACACTCTGCCCCAAGCCTGTCAGGTTATGGTGACCCAAGTGCAGCACCTGACACTTGGCCTTGTGAAATCTCCTACAACTGACCAATGCACTGAGGCCCATTCAAAAGTCTTTCCAGATCCATTTGCAGAGCCTTCCCACCCTCAAGCAGGCCAACACTCACACCCAGTTTAGCGTCATCTGCAATCTTACTGAGAGCATGCACTCAATTTCCTCATCCAGATTGACAGAAGAGCATCAGCTCAATGCCTATAGATGAATATTTAGCTTCTCAGTTTTGGAATAGCTGTGCTTGGCTTTCAAATGTTAATATGGTCCAGCAGTAGGTGATGCCAGTATTGGTGTCAGTCCACCATGCTGCACACCCTCCCCTCCAGCTCCAGGGAAAATTAAATACAACCCCCATGAAGTGAAGCCATCTTTCTCTAGCTTTTCCAGTACTGGTAGAGGAGCTGACACAGAGCACTGACACAGCAATGCTTTCCCTACATCTGTAACGTGACCACAGAAAGAAACATCTGAGTGGGAATGTGGACAGTCAGCAATGTAGTAGTTGTTGTTTTGTTTGTTTTGTTGTTTTTTTTTTAATTAATTGCCGCTGCTACTTTGTCCTCCTTCTTCCTTTCCATCACTTCCTTAACAATTCATAAAGTGCAGTGATGGATGCAATTTGCACAGCCAAAATGCTAGGACTTGATTTACTAAATTTATTCTATAGGATGCCACTGCATGAAATAGAAGTTGCTTTTTATAAACTATGATTAAACATTTTTTTTTTTCCCCTAAAGCTTAGGCCAGGGCTTACTGAAGTGTGACCAAAGGCATATACTTTTCTCCTGCACCTTGTATCTCTCTTGTCTCTCTACAACTACCTGAAGGGAGGTTGGAGTGAGGACAGGGCCAGCCTTTTATCCTTGATGGTGACAGGACTAGAGGAAACATCTACAAGCTGTGCTAGAGGAGGTTTAGGCTGCATATTAAGAAATATTTTTTCACTGAAAGGGTTATCAAACATTGAAATGGCCTGCCCAGGGCAGTGGTGGAGTCACTGTCCCTTGGGGTGTTCAAGCAGCGTGTGGACCTGGCACCTGGGGACATGGTTTAGTGTTGACCCTTCAGTGCTAGTGTGAGGTTGGACTGGATGATCTTTGAGGTCACTTTCAACCACATACATTCTGTGATTTTGTGTTCAACAGCTAAAGCTTTAGGTGTCTTCCACCTGTGCAGTGTTTGAGACTACTGGTCCCAAGAAGTGGTGGTGGCTCCACTTTGGAGGGAGAAGGCAGCCACTCTGATTCAGCCTTGTTCTTAATGTGAAACATCTACATTCTGGGCTTACTGCAATGATTTCACAGCAAACACTCAAGAAAAGACTAACTTTTTTACTTCTCTGCTAATTATGTATTTTCATGGTCACTTTTTCTTTAGGAAAAACTGGACAAATTAAAGAAGGGTATGTCTCAGCAAATATACACAATGTGAACTTCAAACACAGAGACTTAGGACTTTGGGAGAACATAGGAGGGAAATAGTCAAGTTTAAGAGTTTAACAACAATACAGAGTTGAATTCTGTAAGATATCCTAGATTTCTGATGGGAATACTTCAGAAATGAAAAACACTTTTCAATTTAAATTAAATTAAATTTCCAATTAAGTCACAGAGAGCTGTACTCCAGCAGGAAAACCTACTAAAAATCACATGTTTCTTGGCCATGAATTAAACATTTAGTATAGTTCAGTCTACAGTGACCCAGGATAGGAAGGACAAAAAAATACCTCCTGGATTTCTCCCTCCTCTACTTTGAACCATATGTTTTATAATGAAATGTTTCTGACATCAGACTTTCTGCATTATACAGAGTTATATCTCTAAAGTTTACTTCAGAAAACAAATTTGATAGTCAAGCTACTTGTGTCAGAATTTGATAAGTTCATAAATATTTAAGCTATTTTATGCAATATGCCCATCAAGTGACAGGCCAAAATAGCTCGTAAGACTTTACCATGAATTAAAAATGTGAAAATAATGGATTTTCTGAGTTGGTAGGTGAAGTGAAAATTGCAAGGAAAACTGTTCTTCCTTTAGCTGAGTATTTTTGGTTTGTTGTTACTAGAAAAAAGGAAAGAAGGAATATTAAATTAATTAAACTGCATCAGTCAAAACAACCTATTTGATTTGAAACCAAATGTTGTGATTTTATGGTAATTTTACCCCTTGAGTAAGTAAGATATGAAGGACAATTGTGAAATAAGAAAAATCTTTCACATTAAAGATCTTCCTTTGAAATTTCTGAATTAACTACTTCAATGTTTCCTTTTTTTTCTTTTCTCCGGGTAAAGCAATTAGTTTTGTTCATCTCTTCACCAGCTGCTTCAGAGAATCTACTATTTGCAAAAATTAAATGAACCTAGCCCTATCAAAAATATGCCAAACTTTTTTTTTTTAGGAAAACCCTGAAGCTCATGAGACTTATACCTTCTCCTTCAGACTACTTCTCTTGCCTTTATCTACATAATAGAGGTAATATACTGTTCCTAGAAAGGACTCAGAGCAAACCCAGTATTCTGAATTTTAAAGCTACATCAATGTAGATTTTATGCATTATGCACTCTTCTATGATCTGTTATCTTTTGAACTGTAGCACCAGAAGTCATGTAGTTGTCCAAATCATCTGGAAGTAAAAAGCTCATTATTATCCAAGGGAAAAAAAAATCCTCACAAACATCTGGCAGTGGCAACACAGTTTATAAGATAGCTAATGTCGTAGGGACAACCACATTCCACATGGAGTGGGACACTGGAGGTGAGTCCTGAGGTATTCTGGCACGCACCTCCTTTAGGGAAACAGGGCTGTGTCCTTCACCCTTAAATGTGTCATATTTGCTGGTACATGGAGTACTGAGGTGAAGAAGCAGGAAGTGCAATAAATGTCTCACTTTTTAATCCCTAGCCCTGGGGAACTGTTGCCACGCTGCTGCTTCAGATCAGCACGCACTGGGCATGGTTTCCTCTCCGGTTCCCTGACAGGACATATTTCTTAACTATTCAGGTTTTGAGTGTTGAATACAGGGCATCATTTTTCCCTTATCTTGGTTGATAGCCAGTAAGTTACTGGACAGCAGGAGGTGACATCTATAATATGTCATTAAATCTTTTCTCTGTCTAAACAGGAAGACCATATCTTCTCTATTTTCACACCAAATCATCTAGGGAGATCAAAGATTTTTCTGCCTGAAGTGCTTTATACAAAGCACTTGGTTTCAGCTGGGACATAGTTAATTTTCTTCCCAGTATCTGGGTCAGTGCTGCGTTTTGGATTTAAGATAGGAATAATGATGTTTTGCTAAGCAGCAGCCAAGCACTTTTCAGCTTCTCATACTGCCATGCCAGCAACTAGTCTGGAAGGCCACAGGAAGCTGAGCAGAGACAGAGCCAGTTGACCCCAAATGGCTAAGGGGATATTCCATACCATATGACATCATGCCCAGCATATAATCTAGGGAGAAAGCTGGCTGGTGGCCACTGCTTCAAGGCTGTCTGGGTATCAGTCAGTGGGTGGTGACCAATTCTACTGTGTGTCACTTGTTTTGTATATTTTGCTATTTATTTTCTTTTTTTTTTTTGTTTTCTGTCCTATTAAACTGTCTTTGTCTCAACCCACCAATTAGACTTTTTTTTTTTTTTCCTTCTGATTCTGTTCCCCATACCATTGATGGGGGCAGGCAGTGAGCAAATGGGTGTGTGGTACTTAGTTGCATTCTAGGTTAAAGCATTACACAATTCCATGCATTGAGCCAAATATAGCATTAGACCTTTGGCTTTATATGAAGTATATTTGAAAACATTTGCCAACACAAAAGTAAATGTTTTCTGATGTCATAAGGCATAAAAAGCTGGAGCACATAGAATACCCATGGAGAAGCCTTTTAAGAAAGTTTTGTCACTTTTAAATGTGATTACTTCAAGTATTATTATAGTGTGATTTCATGATGTAATTAGTATCATTTACCTCTTCTTTCAACGTACCCTCCTTAACATATGCTGAAGTCATAAGTCATAATTCACTGTATCCCATTTTCACTTTTCTATGTCAGCAAATTTCAGTGACATAATGCTACAGAGCAACATTTATCTATATTTATTACTGTAATCACAATATTGAAGTGTGAAGACACTTTGCTAAAGCCTATAAACTCTTGTAAATTGTGCTTTTTGTGGGGGGGGGAGAAGGGGAAAGAAAATCCACTAAATTAATAATACTCAATTCACAGCTACAGGGTCAGTGATCACAGTTTAAAATTACAGCAGATAGGTAACATGCTTGGCACAGCATCAATAGAAGACAGAGATGAAAAGCAAAGGATTTATTTGCCTAACTGTGGACTTCCATACATAAGATAACTGCTCTGTGTTTCCTTGCTGGTTGATGAAGAAGGTTACATGCTTTTAAGGATTGATCTTACTCTAAATGGACATTTGGGAAGGTCAGATTAATTGCACCTAAAATTAGCTTATTTATTTGAACTAAGTGAAATGAAAGCCTTAAGTCATCAGCTCACATGATCATGTCTGCATTAGACATGATCTAATCCTCAGTCCAACCAGAAGACTAAAGATTCAAAAGAAAGTCAGAGGAGGAAACATTTAAAATGTAACTTCAGTGCAAAGTCCAGATGTTCCTCAATTCTCCAGTAACTTCATTATGAATCTTGCTGCCCTTCCTCTCATGAAAACAAGCACATGACAAGGAAACATGCATGTGACACAGTCAAAAAGTTTTTTAAAAATCTTTTTATATTCCAGTAGCAAAGCACCTGGGCATCCTGACAAGAGACAAAGAACCTTACTGAAGGAACACCAGCTTAAAAGAAAATAACAGAGAACCATACAGATTCGTGGCTGTGTTCTATGCCACGCACAGGCATCTTGGAAAGCTCAGAAAATGTTAAGACATCATTTATTCCACTGCCCATGGCCCATGCTAGCAGTAGACAGCTGGTGGTACCCCAAGGTAAGCCTTACCATGGTACATTTAGCCCATCACTTGATAAAACACTGTGCTTTCTTTCCTATCTACATGCTTATACCATACCAGTTCCTCATAAGAATTCACTATAAAATCACCTCTTTTTTTTTCTTTTTCAAGGAAATAAGTACTCTCAGACAACTATCCCATCCTACCCACACATCAATTCCCAGTATGACCACGCCCATGATATTTAAGAATATTCTTCTTCTGAGAAACGATCCATCAGTCAACCGATTTTACATTTACATGTTTTCCACTTCAGGTAACTTAAATTTGAGATATCCTGTGTTTGTAAGCAAGGTAAAGTTTTACCTGAACCCTCTCATTTTTTCATGATCTTGCATTTCTTTTAGTTAAATGTAAGATTTAAAGGCCAAAACAGAGAAAAAAGCTGAATTGCAGAAAATAAAGGGGAAATCCTTCTCCTAAGTAAAGAGTTAAGCAATAAAATGAACTCTTTCTATTCGTGGAAGCAAAAGCAAATTACTTCTCTTAATAAATAATGACAAATTATGCATATTCTTTCAATGCCTATACACTATTTTTGAGGCCAGGTTTGCATGGTTTTGGTGATACAAGACAAAACATTAAAAGCTTAACTGAGAAATGAGCAGGGCTGAAATCTGTTTAGTGTTACCTAGATAACAAAACTCAAACAACTAAGAAAAAAAGAAAAAAAAAAAAGAAAGACATAAAATATTGGTGTGGAAACAACCCACTGTGGAACAGACTATTAGCCTGTGATTGCAGGGAGACTATAAATGTTTCATTCAGTTGGGCCTTAGCATATAAGTTTTAGTATCAATAACTTATGTCTTCTCTTAATTCTGTTTTTATTTGCACTGCAATTTTTGGCCAATTTTTCATTATGCTACGAGGCGTTATTCGTCATTTTGTGTGTTGATTTGTAACAGCTCTGCCTCATTAACAAATAACTGTAAGAGAGGATGTATTCAGAAAGAAGGGGTTTTTTTTAATCATCCTTTTATAATCATCCCACTCTTTCTTTCTATTATCAAAATATTGAGGAAATAGACTATTAAACTCTCTAGCATTTACAAACTTCAGTAATCTTCTGGGCTCATATATGGCAATGAAATAACTGAAGAAGGAAAAATAAGCTTCCAATGTGTTTATCAATACATTATATTAATGCCATCTGTCCCACAGCTATGATGTCAGACTTCTTTTCCTTCTTCATTAAGGCATAGTTTGTCTACATGAACTGCTGCTTAAGATACTTGCTGGAACACTTAACAGCTCCCTCATTTGTTTGGTAGTTTTATAGGCCTCTTGTGCTGGAGCAGAGGTACAACAGCTTGCAATGCAGGAAAAGAAAAGATAAAACTACCCCGCTGGGCAGATTTAGTCAATTTTCACTGGCTCTCGCACAGAAAACAAATTGCAACCCCTCACAAAGAGTTCTCTCTCTGCACTGGCAGCCCTGACAAATGCAGACAAAAATGAGTAAATCAGGCAACTTCACATCAGGAGGAAAAAAATGGCTACTGCTCCAACAGCTGCTATCATAATTAAGAACAGATTTCATCACTAAACTCTTGCTGGTTGTGTCTGCGGCAAAACAAATACACAGATGTGGCACATTTGCATACTGAAATATGTGTGCCATGTAACTGAAACAAATTTGCATTTTCAGCTCTTAAATATTCACTTTTTAATATGAAACAATGGGGGCAGTTTGCATGCTAATCCTCTGTCTTTGCTCATCAAACTCATTCAGACAGTAGATGAAATATAATGCAATATTAATACCTAGTAAGTCCACATTTCAGTTGTGCAATACAACACCAAAATTCGTGATCATGTCCAATAAAGTACAAATTCAAACAAAATAACATTTCAAACCAGTTTCTGAGCTGTCCTCTAGCACTTCTACTTGTAAATGACATGTTCCAAAGAGAAGACAAAAAAGGGGAAAATGTTGAAGTGACTTCTTTTAATGATGACAAGCACTAAATTTATTGCTCCTTCATTTATCTACACATTTTAAAAGGTCACCTAGTAGAGAAAAAATGCAACCCTTTTAAAGCAAAAAGGGTATAGAATCATGCTCTGTGAAGGTAGTGTAGGACTATTAATGCAACAGTGACTGAACCCTCGCAACTGCAACATGTCCATCAGAAGTTGCATACAATACCTTGAGAGCCTCTCTTACAAAATAAAAAGATGCTCTGGCTTATCTTCTCAATTGGAACACACATCATCATTCAGAGCTATGGCTATTTCATAGCTGAAGAACCTACCTGGTTTTACAGAATCTCTCAGAACAGTACTCTGGAATTGTTTCCTGTAATTCTGTGATAATTAAAGAAAGAATGTGATTATCAAGGCTTGCAGACTGTTTAAAGAGCAAATATTCAGATCTGTTGATAATCTGAAGAACGGTTTCACCTGAGATGTATTTTAAGCCATTCAATCATGTCACAAAGTTTTCCCTAGTGAATACATCTCTTCAGTTTAAATGCTTATGTAGCAATGATTTAAGTATTCTACAGAACTAGATTATTAAGTTGGAGCCCCGTTATTTTTCCAGAAAGATGCATGTTTGACCAAAGAAGCCTGAACCCAGCTTTTACTATAGGTACACAAACCTCCGCATCCTCATCCCCCCTCTACTGGTAATCATTTCAGAAGGTGATAAACTGTGTATTACAGGCAATGGGATTTTAAATTTGCACATTTCAAGAACTTTACATAGAGGACTTGGGACTTGCAAAATGTTCTGGTAGATATTTGCATGCGCATTTTTGTCTGATTGCAAAGGAAGGTTATAGCTCAAGAACCAGTTTCTAGAGAGTGGACACCTTTGAAAGGCCAATAATGAATGCCACTGCATCATCAGTTCTACTTCACAAAAAGCATGTTACTATCTCCATGGTAAATGTCAAGATTTTAATGGGAAACCAGTGCAAAGAATTCAAATGAAATCTCTATTAATACAAAAGGGACTACACAGCCAGGAAAGCAGAGCGGTGCTGTCTTTTTTTCCAGTTTGTGCTTTGCAGTAAGGGCTTCCAGATAATGGAAGTTACTAGCTTTAACCTTCTAGTTGCCTCTACCACTCTCATCCAGTCTGGCAACACTGATGAGGTGATTGGAACAGTCCTAAGGACAGCTGGTTCTTAAAAGCAAAAGGGTGCAGACAACTTTGGATATGGTGACAGGCATTTCCTATCTTAAAGGTCAAGCAATACATAACAGTAAAACAGTAACTCCAGGATTTGGGTGATATCAAAAGAATACAAAAAGTACCTGCTATAGGAATCAGCTATGGCTTTTCACTTCTCTGTGCTGTAGATGTGCAAGTGTCATAGGAAAAACAGCAAGAAGCCCTTTTTTGTACACATCTGGATTCTGTTTTGGTCATCAAGTTCTCATTCCAGTTTGTCTGGCAGATGCTGTGTGTACATTTGCAAGATTAGTTTGCAGAGGTTTCCAAGGGAACTCAAGGTCATGGTTTCTTCTGTTGGTTTCTTTTTTTTTTTTTTTTAATTTAATCTATGGCCCACGTTATCACAAAGCTAATACCAGCCAACTGTTCAAGTCTTTCACAGTTGTTCCTTTTTTGTTATTCCTTTCTTTTCTTCAGGCAAATAAAAACGTAAAATTAAGACTCAGAAAGTGTAGCAAAAGCTATCTAAGCAGTGAATTTGCTCATTTTTGTATATTTAAAACTATTAATTTCTTAGGAACCAGTAAGCTCTGCAAAGACACAGCACTTAAGCACAGTATTTTTTCATTTATGTAAGAGCAAACAGGACTCAGGAAACAATGGTGGGTTGGTTTGAATATCAGACAATAGATAACTGAGCTCAGCTCCAGGATACTTGTATGAGTATTCCCTAGAGCATGTCGCATCAACAGCAGTCAGGGAAACATGTTGCTTTTGAAGTACACAAACTCTGGGAGCTGGAATAAGCAGAGTGTAGATCTATCATACTAATGCTGTTTGCAGGCAAGTCGGCAAAGCTCAGATCAAACGCAGTTTTACTCAATTCAACTTACCTATAAGCTAAAGTCCTTGTCTTCTTAAATATATTAGTGTCTCTAAACTGTGCATCAGTGCCAACTTTGCTTTGCCTGTATACAAAATACTAGGAAAACCAAGATGGGGGCATGGGTTAGTGAAATCTGGATATTTTTGTCAAGCTTCATAATTTATATGCATTTTGAAACCTGAAACAAATGCTTGATTGCAAGTTATTGGGTTGGAGGTAGCCTTCCGTCAGCAGGTACTGTTGTTATAACGGACAAATGGTAGCATTAGTTTAATGTATTGTAATAGCACAGGGTAATGATCCTTAGCTCAGTAGTACTGAAATACCTTGACAACAGCAGTTGGAAGTCAATGGGACCATCGCAAGTGCATATATAAGTGCAGTTGGCAGACCATTAGGCATAATTTCATCACGTCTTTATTGGAATAAAAACTGCACTTAAGCCTCTGCTGTTGTGTTGGCAATTTAGAAATGCTGTATCTGTGTATGTGAATTTTACAAAGACTCTCTGTTAAATCAGAGATTCAACTCCTGTTAGGGTGCATGGACACTGAGAACTTATTTGGGTGACTTATTTGCATCTAATAAGAGTCTTGCAAGTAAAGAGGTAAATCTCCAGTATTTGTGGCATGAGGCAGATTGTTACCTGTAGAGGCCTTTGTCCACAGTATGTACACGTGCAACATACACAGATTTTGAGCTAGTCTAGACACAGCCTTTTCAACCTCATTGCTGCCACACTAACAGACCAGAGACATTTACAGGTATCTGCCACAGGTATGCTTATGAGGAGAGAAATGAGGTTGACACACAACCAGACCCCTTGGAAACCCTGCCTCTAAGGGTATGCTATTCGCTTACCCACATGCTCTACGTTTCAGCAAAGGTTTTAAAACAGCCCCGTTAAGCCACAGAGTCTCCAAGATGCTTACATAATAGTCTGCCACCTCCTTGAATGCATAGGGAGCACTGCCACTGGCTTGGTAACCACAGAGATTTCAGACATCACAGAGAATTCCTGGCTGGATATGAGGATGCATCCTGGCTCTTCTCTGAGGGCAGGCTGTGGCTGCCACCAGACTTCCCTGCTCAGACTTCCTTAACACAGAAACCAGTGTATGTGGTCATGGACTGATGTAGTCCCCAGATTCAGCTGAACATGAACTCTGAAGCTTGTAATTCTTTTCATGATGTTTTGTTAGAAATGCTTATTTTGCTGGAAATAAAACAAGTCAGAGAAAATCTTTAAGTAATTGACTCTGTTTTTCTGAAGCCGAGGGGGAAATAACGGCTGCTAATTTACTAGCTGACTTCTGTGAGATGCAACAAAGAGAACATCATCCTGGAAAGTTGAAACAAAAAAACACAGCTTCAAAGAAAAAATTCTTAACAAAATGCTCACATTACCAAAAGCCAAGAAGGCAAAGGAAACTCCTCTAGAAAATAGACTCATGCCAATGTCAAAAGTCATGACGAGCCAGGAATAAAAGAAAATTAGGAGAAAGGAAAAGGAAAATGCTTAGTTTAGTGTGGTCTCTGGAGGATGGAGATGATAATTGTCAACATGTTTATCATCTGGGCACAGCTATTTCAACTATGAAAAAAAAAAAAAAAAAGAGGGCCCAGTGACTCCAGACCAAAATTAACACAAGGCCATTATGCGTGTCCCCATTATTTGGTGGAACTATTTTCCATTTTTATCTTTTGCTAACACTTGGGATTTTCAACACCTCATGTCTTGAATCTCAGCCAAATGATGCTGGCAGCTGGGAGTCATCACAACCTGTGCAGCAATGGCACCTGTAGCACTACCAGCCCATACTGACGCACTGTAGGAAGCCAGCTGCCTTCAGTGAGCAATTACAATTTCCAAGTCTGACATTAGCTCTGAAACAATCACATGCTCTGTGCAAATTTGATTTAAGAACAAAACAGAAAAAAACCAACCAAAAAAACCCAACCCACACTGCACCTCTTCCAAAATAAATCCACCAAGAAAGGGTTGTCCAAGCTAATGAACTGCTTGCAGAGAACTACCTCAACTCTCTTGTCCCAGGTATGAGTAGAAAAACAACAGAACACAATCAGAGGGCTGCCAACTCCAGGCACAGAACACCAGAAGTAGGTTTGATTACATAAGGAGGCATCAGTTTGTTCTCACATTCAAAATATGTCATACCAGTGAGGAAAAAATGGCAATTAGGGTGAGCTCCACATCATTTGGTTTATCAGAGCTTATTCAACACAAACGTCCTCATTTATTTCCTCCTCTTGTAAGGCCTCTGGCTCACACTGGTGGTTCTCCTCCTGCCTTACTCTGCACAGCTGCTGTATCTATCCATGAATCTCACACATGTGCTGGAGCCATCCAGATGGATTCCTTCAATGTCCTGCCTGTTTCTGCGACAGAAGTGTCCTTTCAGGTCCAAAGAGTGTCCTTTGTTATCACTACTGGAAACACAAAGAGTTTTGACTATCTTCTGCCCCTTTGCAGCTGTTTTGTTGGTCTACCTTCTCTGACAAGCAGAGAATGAGGTAAATATCTCCTGTACCAGCTGCGTTGTGCTTTTCAGCTTCACCTTCTGCATCCTCTCCATCTTCTCTCCTCTTCTTTCCAAGTAAGGTCTTTGCTCACCCTATTGAGACTTCCTCCTCCCAAATACCATCTATGTTTTTTTCCATTTGTGTTCCTCTCTCAAGTTTGTCCCTATCTCCTTTCTTCACATATGATAGGTTAATTTACTTTTCAGGCTTTTGTTAACCTTTCCTCTGCCTTTCCAAGGCTGATAGGCTCTATCACAGGATGCCTCTTGCTATATGCTTGTACAGCACTTTGCATAATGAATCCTGACCTCAAGCTTTTCAAAAGCATTATCAGGAATTTAAGCTTCTTGTCAAACTCAACAGAAAGCCATGTTACTGTATGCTTTCTGAAGAATACATGGGAAAGGAAGAATACACAGAGCTCACCTGTCCTCATGGCCTTTGGCACCATGCTGCAGTTCCCTTTCATTCTGTGCATTAACCCTCAGTTGAAGCCATGCACCTCAAAAGCACATCTGAATCAGGATAGTCTGTCTGATTTTTAATCTAAGTCTATCATGGTTTAATCAATATTTTTGTGTGTGCCTACTACTTGTTACTTAATCTGTGAAATACAGTTCAAGAGAAAAAAAAAAAATCCAGCCTATAAAACCTGTTGGTGTAAAGATAAGCACTTTATTTAATATCCAATTAAATGTGGTCACCGGAGAAATCACAGCTTATGCAACTTTATCAGAAAAAGATTAATCTATTTCAGGCTTAACCCAAAATGTCATAAAAGAACTCATGAATTTAGATAGGAATCCACTTATTATCCAAAGACATTTTCCTATTGAATAAGAACAGCCTAAATTGCTGCCTATATTTATACTTGGTTCAATCAAATTTCTGTACTCAGTAGCTGTCATTGATTTTTAGGACAATTATCAAACAAAAATGATGAACAAACTGAAGGAACGTTATAGAGTCTTTTTCAGCTCCACAATAATCACTAGAAAATGCACAGCCTGCTCTTTGATAACAGTTTAACAGCTCACAAGGTGACATCATCAAATTTAAAAGACAGACACACAGAGAAGGCAGAAGGTTTTTGGTTTTTTGCCTTTTTAAAGTTAATTGTGTTTTGCTTGATGTTTCAAACCACACAGGCTGCACTGAAGTTATTTTTGTTCATATTATGTGATCATACCCAAATGCATGATTTTAAAATAAGGAAGCAAATAGTTGAACGTATTTATTTAAATTTCCTGCCTGTTTACAAACTGATACTCTTCAGTTCATTAGCTCAGTTTCTCACAGGGCCTGCAAAGGCGTAATTTCATTTCTGTACTGTTCGATTTGCCTACTTATTTTTAAAAAGTAGTCTATATTAAAATTATTGAATAGTAACTACTTGGTTTCCTTTATCTATTATTATGTTTAGTAGGACATTCATTTCACAGATAGTACACAATACTTGTTTAATAAAAAAATTGTACAGGTGCACTGGAAAAAGTAGCAGAGCAGCTGTTAGCTTGGGTACAGAACGTCTGGTTCCTGTCTGCCAGGTCGACCTAAGGCAAAAGGTTCAAGTGCAATGCCTAAATATCAGTAGTAAGCAGCGATGTTTAATGGTCTATTTAAAATTAGTTAAGTGATCTAGTCCCATTCCAGTGAGTGCAAAAGTACTTATCTGTAGTCAGGGCATAAAAGGTATCACTTTAAAAAGCTGCAAGATCATAGCTCACAGCTGGTTGCAACACATTTGCTGGACAGTACCTCCCTTTCTTTATGGTACATGCTTTGGCCGTGCTCTACAAATACGGAGCTCATTTGCAAAGTTTGGCATCGATGTCAATTTAGTATGAATTTTACAACAATTTAGGAGAATCATTTACCTGGACAACATCTTCCACTCACTCAGTGGAAAACCTAAGCTTCACAGAAGAGGTAGTGGATCACAGAACCCTAGACCTGTTTACCTTGGAAAAGACCTTTAAGATCATCAAGTCCAACTGTTAACCTAACACTTGACAAGTCTACCACCGAACTGTGTCCCTAAGTGCCACATCTTCATATCTTTTAAATACTTCCAGGACTGGTAACTTCAACACTTCCTTGGCCAGCTTGTACCAGAGTGCTTAACACTCTTCAGTGAAGAATTTTTTTCGGAATACCCAATCTGAAACTCCCCTGGCAGACCAGCCTATGCTCTGAATAGATAAAAATTCAGTCTAGGGGAAAGAGTGGCTTTGTTCTGAGAGCCAAGCTCATAGATGAGATAGGAGGGTGAAATGCAATCTAGTCCATTTCAAGAGAAATAAATGAGGCCTGCATTTGGGTCTATTTTAGGACATCCAAGAACCCAGACTGGGCACCTGCACTCTGGCAGTGAAGAGCTGAGAAGGTGGGAATTGCTCCCAGGCTAGTTACTGCCGATCCTGCAGCTGTCAGGGGTCCACAGTCCTGTCTCAGTCCCTGCCTGGCTGCTGTGCTGACTTGCAGGCAGCTGCCAGCACTCCATACGATAGCTCACTGAGCTACAAAGGCTTTGCTCAGCAGAGCTCTGCCATGAAGTGGTAGCAGCAGGATTCACTCCTCCATGAACCTTCAAAGATTTGTGGCAGGTACTTTTTAGTTGATCTTCCTTTGTGTCAGTTTTTCATCCCCATGCTTTTTTATATAGCAGCAATTAGCATATCTGAGAAATCCCCATTCGGCATGTTTTATGGTCTCTGTGTATTGAGATAGTTCTATAAGTTATGTGCAGGGATATGCCATAATTCCTAATGTACAACTGTCAGGAAATCAATCACATAGATTTATTCACTGAAGGGTTGGTGAGGAACCTGATTCTGAACAGGGAGCTAGAAATTCTAATTACAAGAGAGAAAAAAAATTACTCAAGCAGTGCAGACTGGTCAAGAAGCTCCTTTGATACTGTAAAGATATGTCCTGAAGTTAATAGATTAATGCAGCATAGCATTTCTGAATTTAAATGGCATTTCCTGCCACCGATTGTTATTCTGTATTTTTACTGTTGCTGACTTTCTTCAAAGTAATAATGATGTCAAAAAACAACCACAGATTTTACATCTCCATTTCTAAAACAAAACAAAGACAGACTGAAGAAAAAAGACTGTCTTCCCTCAAGCAATATCTTCTTGACCAAAGGAAGTTCATACAATATAGAAAAGAAATATTCATCCTTGTCAAACCCCTGAATACAATGGTAAAGCTCCCTATTAATTTCTAGTGGAGCACGTGGAGCGAATAACTCAGATGGAAGTGGTAAACCATAAGTGACATAATCATTCAGGAACTGTGTCTGCCTCAAGTGACCTAAATGATAGGAAGAAATGTAGTGAGAAACATTAATTCACAGTTTAGCAAAAAAGCCCTTACTTATGCTTCTGTGCTAACTGCCATTTCTGGCGCAAAGTCACAGATGCATCTCATGTGCTGCTCATGGCAATCTGTAGTGCAAACATCAGAACGCAGAATGGGGAGTTGAGTCTCTTCAGTCTTGCATTCAGTTCTGACAGTGATCCACCCTGGCTCTGCTTGCTCTGGGCCTCTGACCACCCACAAGCATGTTTAGCCTTGGCCTGGTGACAGCATAAGGTGCATCCTGTCTTTTACCCTAGCCTCCCGCACCATTTTCCAGCTGGTCCCTCTGCCCAGATGGCTGGCAATGGGACCAAGGGGAGCATGACTTGTCCTTGTCTGCTGGGTAGCTGCTGGCACTGCCGATGAGAACAGTGTACCCACCTGCCTGTACTTCAGCCAGCTCCTCTGTAACTGGATTTAATATATTATTTTCAGAGTTGTCATTAATGTTTATGAAGAGCTTTGAAATGCCTGAAGAGAAGATATTACAGTAGTAAAAGATGCAGTGGTTTTGGTTTATTGATGAGAATGAAACCAGGTGTTATCAGAAAGCCCTCTGAGAGGGGTGGAGGGGAAAGTCCTACTCTGTTTAAAATGTCAGCTTTTTGTAAAGGCTGTTGACAAACATGAGTGAAAATTCATGAGTGTTTGCTTCTTCCATCTCCCATTGAAGCTATGTCTGCACCCAAGCTCAGCTTTGTGCATATTGCCATACTGCTTATGGAGAGAGATGGATAACATGTTTTCCTCCCAGGGAAATAATATCACATATGGGAAGAAGATGATGACCCCCATTCAAATTTTTGTCCTTGTGGGAGACAGCAAGCTACTTTAGACACAACGGCAAACATGCAGTTCAGTTCTTTCTCACAAGTGTCCTCTGGACAGGTCCATTCCCATCTGGAAAGAGGAGCTGCACAAGACAGAAGGGTGCTCCCAAAAGCTTCCTTGGGAGAAAAAACACACTTCCAACAGTCACCTGAAGTTTTGGGGCCTGCTCAGTCATCTCTAAGCTACTGAAAGCTCTTCCATGCAAATTTTATCATAAATTACAACTGCTGCTTATAGTATTTTTCAAACTGGCCATCTCACATTGCACTTGGTCTTCCCATGAGGATAAACATTTAGACCGTGACTAACCCCTCCTTTTCGGTGGGTTTCTCAAAGGATAATTTCATTCTTTTCTCTTTCAGCTCCCACGTAATTCTTTTCTCAGATTCCTCCACTCTGATGGGGCCCAGCTCTTTTTTTTTTTTGTGTTCTATTTATATATGCTTAAGTTTTCCTACATGCTAAACACTTAACAATTTGGTGCAAGAAAGACATGCATTATCTGCTTATGGTATTTTTCAAGCTGTCCCTCTCACGTTGTGTTTCATCCTACACTCCACTGCTAAATCCATGAAATCAGAAATTAACTAGCTAATATGTTTTCTTGTATTAGATGCCTCTGATAAGGTTTTCTTGTATCAGATGTCCATGAAATTGTAATTAAAATCTGAAGAAAATAATCTCTTAGAAAATAACAGAAAACTGTCAACTCATGGGCATTCTATACACTTTGTATTAATCTTTGCATTAATCTTTTGACCATGTTTATGATCAATAATCCCACAGCTGTCTTCCCCTTTTCTCTTTCAAGTCTAGAATTTGCAGCAGTCACAAAAAATGTTCCTGTCTCTGCATCTGAATGCAGTAACTACCTTTAAATAAATGCAAAAATTGATTAACAATAGTGGCATGTGAATACTGTCTAGAATGTGCAAGAAAAAAATGCTATAGTCTTCAACATCCTGTTTCAAAACTGTTACGAAGCAGAGAGTGTTTTAAATCCCATCTCTCCTATAACACGTGTTAGTGATAAAAGTTAACAAGAATAATCATGATTTTTTTCCCTTTCTAGCTACACAGGCTTAACTCACAGCCACTTGCAGTAAATGCAGAGGAATATGAATAACAAATTTTAGTTTCAAGAGAAAATGCTGGATCTCAATACTCCTGACCCTGTGGCTCACTGGCCTGAACACTTTTGTGTATTTGTTTTCTAAATAAAATGTCTAAATCCACCTCACACTTGAGTCTCCATCACTCGGACAAACGTGCTGGTGGGGAGTGAAGAGTGTGGGCATATATGAGGGAATTTGGAAAAGGAAATGCTTATCCTAAACCATGTAAGAAGCGGCCACAGTCTTTCCAGCATGCCGGTTTTAACTCATGAAGTAAAAAGACAACCATATTTCAGAACATGCAATTGTTATATACAAAATACAATTAAGAGATTTGGAACTGCATGAATATGTAATGTACACATTTCTTTACAGATGCATTTTTCTCCAGACAGGCCGGTGCCTACTTTAATTTGGAAGCTATCCATTTTCATACAAAGTTAACCAAGAGTGACAGGAAATCAGACGCCTATGTTATTTATCTTTTCTGAATTAAAAAAAAAAAAGGGGGGGGGGGGAAGAAAAGAGAAAGCCTTCTGTTAATTACTTTTCTAGGAAGCTATTTTGTGATACCACAGGGATAGATCTTCCATACTCAGAAGTGTTACAAAAATGACAACTTTACGATGTGCAGGGTGAATAAAGTATCTTAAATGCAGACATTTAAGGGTATATTTGTCTTCATTTACTGTAAGAGTGTATGTGACCAACAATAAAGAATTTAACTGCTTCTGGCCTGGTTGTATGCATTTACAACAATTACTAGAGGTCTGACCTATCTAACTTTCTACATCAAGTGGCACATATACATTATTTATTTAGATGGAATTAACAGTGATCTGCAAAGCTCACTGTATTTTCCTTTGGTTCTCTTGCTCATCAGTTGTAACTGACCCCATGAGCATGTTCAGCGCTGACATTTTCATGTCACTCTGATTCATGAAAGACTGGGGAAACTACAGAACAAAGCAGTAATTTTTTTTTTTCATGGATATTAAAAAAAAAAATCATAAACCAAGTTTACATCCGACATGACCCCTCGTAGATCACTGTGAAGACAAAAAGTAGACAGAAATGCTCTACCCTGCTACAATTATTGGAAAGGAGAATGTGACTTGGCATTAATAAGTGCTCTGAAGGAAGAATGAGGGCTTGGACTCCACACCTGACTGCACACTGATACAACACCCTAGTGTTGTGCAATGAGAGGTCTGAGAAGCTGAGGCATCTAAGTATGTCACTGGTAATCTGAAATCTACAGCAAGCCCATCTTACTCTCTGTTTGTACCCTAACCTTTTCTAACCACTCCTTTGTTAAGGAGCTGTGAAGCAAATAGGGAGGAGATGCTCAGCTGAAACCTCGCATTGAGGACAGCTTCTTGTACTTGAAGGAGCACTGTACCACAGCACATAGCTCCTGCAGCCATAACCAGAAAATGGCCACTTTCTCCAACTGCTAAATATCCTTAAAGGCCTGGGAGCGATACATATTAATGGAGCCAAACGTGGAAAAATGATAGCAATGTCATGTATCTTCTGAAACATATTTCACAAAGAAGGTCTATTAGATTACTTTGTTTACGGTAGGGAGGATTTTTACTACATCCAGTTATCATCATCACCATAAGCACTACAAGGGATTTAAAAAAAAAATCAGACTAAATGTGCAATTAAAAACTGGTTTTGTAATTCTAAAATGTTATTTCCTTCATCAATAACTTTAGTGCTTACCAAAAGGAACTAAAAAGGCAATTATGCAGGGTTGTGGACATTTTTATGCATGCATTTTTGTATCAGCTCCAAAGCTGATTCATAAATTGAACCATCCACTCAATCAGGTGGAAAAAAAAAAAAAAAGAGAGGAGTATAATTTTCTCACAACTAATCATATTCTTACATTCACTGAGCTCTCCTTACCCCACAAATGGTTACTTTTTCAACTTTAGAAAAGATGGAAAGACCAGTTTTTTTCAAAGGGAGGATCTGATCTGACTTACAAGAGAATCCAATGAACCGGTCCCAATATTTTTCCAATAGCTGGGGAAAAAAAAAGAACCTTGGGGAGAACTTGCAAAAAGGCAGGTGCATACATTAAGGAATTCCATTAGCAATCATATGTTTATGTTACATTTCAACAGATTTTTCTCTGATGATAGCCATCCTACCAGTGAAAAACAATAATGAACAACAAGCAATTCACTATATCAACAACACAAATCACACACTACATGGTAATCAATCCACATAGAAAAGTTTAGGCTCTATGTAAACAAATCCCTTATTTCAAAAGGCCTACAGAAAAAGCTTGGCTAGTGCATTCTCAGAAAAATATTTTTATATTTATTTCCGAAGGGAAAAGAAACTTGTTTCACTGAGGGTAGAAACAGTAAAACTGAAGAGCTCTAAAAGTCAAATAAAGGTGTCGAAATAGTGTTTTCCTTCTGTAAAAGCTGCCACACAAGAGTAACCAGAGGGATTAGACCCACTGTGTTCAGTAGAACTGCCTGCACAGTCTCACTCTTTCAGTTTTGCTGTGTGCCTCAGCAACTGCAAAACCCAAAAAAAAAAAAAAAGCAGAAGCTGTGTCACAATTTGAAAACTATACCAAAAATCCATCTTTGTGCTTAGTGGGCTCTGCTGTGTTCAGAGTGTTTCAAACACCACTGTATTTAATACACTCTTTCTTGGCAGTCCTACTCTGTTGAATTCTCCTACATAAAACCGGGCAGTTACGCACAGCCCTCCCACGGATATACTCGGAGGTCCTGAATAACCTATGATTAGCAGGGATCTTTGCACCACACTGCTCTTGTTGTCCAGTTCTTCCTGTTTAACATGGGAAAACATGCTTTATTTCTGGAGAAGGTCAGTGGTACCACTACAGGGATGAATTGAGCTGTGTGTTAGCTTGCTAACTCATTCCCATGAACATCTGGGAAAGAAAACATCTACAACTAGCTCATGCTTACAGTACTCACAGTGCTCAAGTGCTGTAATTGCTAACTGGCTCCTCAAGCACTGCAATTCTTCAATAAAGTTGATAAATGGTAGAGGAGTATCAACACACAGAATTCTGCACTTCTGTCTCCAGTCTTTTCAGGAACATCCTAGAACAGGGCCAGAATAACTCTGGACCTTTTCTGCTATGTGTTCATCTAAAAGCATCTTCAACTGCTATTCTGTTTTAATTTCTGCCTTTCTGTGACAGCTGAACACATCAGGAAGCAAAGAAAAACTGGATTCTCACAGTCCCGCAACAATTCAACAAGCTCTGTCAGATCAAGGGGAAGGTGGTATTGTGCCTCTGGAGAAAAGCACTTACTCAGATCTCCTCTAAAACTTTTTCCTTTCTTGTGAGACACTGTCTCCTCTCTGTTTTCCTGTAGATCCAGATACGTGGTATGTCCAGGTGAAGCAAGCATTGACCATGACAATCATCCCAATTTAGTTTACACCGGAGCTTCTGCTGTCAAGTGTGATGTACCTGCATCTGTTCTCTCACATCTGAACTTCCACCTTCAATTTTAAACTGGAATGAAACTACTTGTTATACACACTATGCACCACAGCTCTCCTTAAAAACGTCTGGGTTTGAATAAATTACTGACATTATGTCCATATTTGTGAGGGGTTTTTTTTCAGAGGATGAGAATATGGGTAGGAAAGAGCCTTGGGTGGTTTTTTTTTTTCTGCTTTCCATTAATATATGGGGATAGAATTGATAGGTGAGAGAAAGCTTTTAGATTTAAGAAACGCTTGCTAGCGCATGTGCCAGATGCTGATAGCTATATATAGCCACTCGAATGAGAATGACTGCAGAGAGTATCTTAGCAAGGCACACAGGAATTTGCCTGAATAAGGCCAGGGCAAAAATGACAAAAAAAAATTATGCACTACCTCTGCTTTAGAAGTGGTTGTGTACTCACAAGCAGAGGAAGAATTTGTCCTCATGACAACCTTATCTACATTTCACATCAACATATTCCCAAATTTAACAGAATCAAATCTATCCATTTTACCATTAGATTGATAGTCATTCTTGAATACAACCCCCATTTCCTTTCTCCATAACCCTTAGAGAAGTAAAGGACGATAGATAAGGATTCTTCAATATAATAAGAAAGGAGCATGCAGCCTGTAAGATGATTTTTTTTTTTTTTAAGATTTTAAAAATGGGATCTGCCATCTTAGGTTTGCTTATTGTTTCACCCAAAACAAAAAATTTAGAAAGGAGAGACACTTGATATTCCTGCCTTTTTTTTCCCTTTATACTCTGGTATTACATTTCTCTTTCCTTCTATTCCGAACAGTAGTTTTTTTACCTGCAGCAGTATAAGTAGTTCAAAATGTGAAATAGTAGTGCCTGAGATGATAAGTTATCATTTCTGCAGAGCATTATTATAATTTTGGAAGGACTGGGAGGTTAGGTATGGATTCTCATTAACACTGATGAACCTGGCTCCTAAAGATTAAATTCCCAAATGAGTAGCTGCTACCTTTCCATACACAGGTCTACCCAAGTTATTCTCATTAAAACAATTTTAAAAAATTATAAGCTTCAGTCTATGTTGAGATATTGAAGGCTTTCCAAAACTGATTAAAAATATTAAATGAGATATTGAACTACCTTAAAAATGAACCTTTTTCAAGTATTGAAAAGTAATGATCTATAATTCGTATTCAAGTGATTTTATTTCCAGTGAATAATAATTGTACTGCTGACAACTTTGTGCTCTGTTTCTCTGAAAACCTCAAGGGACATAGAGAAGAGGATTTTGTATCCTGTTGAAGAACCACACACTTTGCATGACATTGCTTCTTACTATTCAGTTATTACAGGGAGGCTTAACTTTGTTTCATTATGTGTTTATTTTTCCAGTGATGGTTCCTTCAAACTGGTTTTAAAAAAAAGTGAAAGCACGCAGGTATTAGATACACTGACAGATTCTGGAAAGTACTATAAGCTAAATACAAGTGCATAGAAGCAGAGGACTCAAAGGCATTATTAAGTGGACCTACAAATCACATCTGCAGGTTTTCTGGTTTCCTGGTTTTCTTTGTGGAACTCGAGGCTGCCTTTAGCCATGTGATATTCAAAATAAAACTGTAATGTCACATGAAAGCACTCATTACCATGTGCCCATTAAAAGAAAATCCATTCTGGAGGAGCTGGGGAAAGAGTTATTTCCTACCATTTACCTCTCTACTTTGTCAGGGTAGGCAGCTTTCCCTGTCCCCAAATTTTCCCTCCTTTGAATCTCATCTTTTATTGCACATCTATACCCTGCACTCACTTTCCTCCTCTGCTTGCGTCTTTTTTTTCGCTCACAGCATCCTGCACTTTAGTTTTCAGTTGAATTGTGCAGCTGCAGAACTTGTCTAGGCCAAATTTAAAAGTAGACAGTTTGGACCACGGTATCAGTATGAACAGTATGTAAGAGCTGAAAGTAGGAAAAACCAGTATAATTGCAAAATTAGTCCCACAGACAGAAAATGAAGGCTATAAAAAAAATGTCCAGAGGGTGGTGATCAGTGGCACGAAGTCCCATTTGGCTGCCAGTCGTTAATGGAGCACTGCCACAGGCAATACCAGAGCCAATACTGTTTAACATTTTCATTAACAGCCAGAATGCACCTTCAGCAAGTTTGGAGAGGACACAAACTGGGAGGAATGGTGATATGCCATACACCACAGGCTTATGGCGTCATCAGAGGGATCTCAATAGGCTGGAGAAATGGGCTGACAGGAAACTCAAGAAGTTCAGGAAAGGAAAATATAAAATCCTGAATATGGAGAGGTACAACCCCATCAGCAGTACAGGCTGAGGCCTGACTGGCTGGAGATCAGCTCTGCAGAGAAAGACCTGAGGGTCCTTGTGGAACAAAAAAATGACCATGAGCATTGCCTGCAATAAAACCCCAAAACACACTAATCACCTTACTTAGCCCATGTCAGCCACACATCTTTTGTCTTAGCAGACACCAAATTTCACTCCACTACCTGCACTCCAGATACCCTGTCCCCAGTCTCTCTGCTTCTTGTATTTTTAAGGATGCTCTTAGACATCTTTCTACCATTCTAATTTCTGTTTCCACGTAGCTTCCCAGCCTAGCTTGTTGTAGCCTACTTGTCAGCCTGTGTTCCCTTGTTGTGATCATCTTATATGGCATCTCCAGTCTTCTGGCCAACCCATGGCTTCTACAGATTCAAGGTCTTTCCTGGCCATCACCTTTATGCCACCCTTGAACATAAGAGGATTAATTTTGCCTGCAAATGTCCACAGGACCACAACAACTGTGCTGAGATCAGCTTAAAACTTCTGACACAGATGCAAAAAAGTTTTATGAGTTTGAAAGAAGAAATTTTTTAAATGCATGGAAATTCTTACAAAACTGCACTAGGAGACGTATGATACAAATAACAAGAATGGAAAAACACTTTGCAACAAAAAGAAATATGTCTGAAATTAAACAGAGGGTAGATTAGGCAATGCTGACTGAAAAATCTGTCAGTCTTAGTCAATACTCCCTGTAGCAATACCAGTGGGTTACCAATTTCATCTTGTGCCACTTGGGATGGAAAATGTTAGAACAAAGGAAATGTCAGGATAAAGGGGAAAAGCTGGGCACTTTTATCATCAGGACTTTTAACTCTCCAATATGACATTCAAACACTATCTTTCATTAGTTCAAGTTTCAACCCCCACCACCTACAGTACATACTTTCCTCCGAGTCAATAGTTTTTTACAATCACTTATCTCTCTTTTCTTTTTAACCCATCAGACAAGATTTTTTGTCCACTTCCTTCAACTTAAGCTAAATGTGTACATTATGCTGCCAAACACTGTTTCAGAAATACTGCATTCTACAAAACCTTTGAGAAGGTAGTGAATGCTTTGGTAGTTACTCTGCAGTCTACTCTCTCCTACCATAGCCTGCATTGCCATAAGTAATTAAGGACATTAGTTTAAAGGAATCTCAAATGGTTCTACAAGTCTAGAATCTGCAGTATACATTTACCCTTATCCATTGGTATGGATTACATAGAACAAAAGAAAGCTTTCTTTCCTGAGGTAAATGAATTTGGAATGCAAATGAGAAAACCTGAATTTCAGACAAACAAATGATTGCCAATCAAAACCCCTTTCCAAACTAGTCCTTAGAGTATTGCATACATGTAAAGGGGGAAAATTTGAAAGATCCAGACAACTGCCACAGGCGTCTTTAATTCTAACGATGCTTCCCCCTTGCAGATAGAAGCACAAGTCTGAAAGAGGTAATAATAGCTAAATGGATATTAGTATCTGCCATTACCTGATCTATCTGCACAATTACAGCAGTTTGTGAATGCTAAATTTGCTTACCAAAACTGACTTAAGAGCCTAAAACAACTCTTTTTCAGGAACAACATATCACCTCGGTGTTGTTTGGAATTGATGGAATTTTAACACAGGGAAAACCCACATGGGTATAATGCCTAAAAGAGCTGAGAGAAGTAATTGCTTCCAGAGAGATTTTTTTTCCCAAACCAAACCAAAGAGGGAATACAAGAGTCAACTTCATTTCTGAAAAACAAGGCATTAAGAGGCCAGAGAACTCCACCAAAAATTAAGATTTTTTTTTCTCCTTTAAAAACACCAGAAACAAAAATGTTAAGAATAAAACCAGCTTAAGACACACCACAGCTGCCAAATAACAGTAAACAAGCACCGTCTCTGCTCCGAGAAAGTCTCTGTGATTCAGCCAGATAAAGCTGTTTAGGCCTACAAATACTATAAATTGTTCCAGTCATAGGAACTCTACCAATTTGCACAAGAGGATGAAGTGACCATTTTAGTATAGGCACACAGCCCTCTAAATACTCAACAACAACAACAAAAAAAACCCTCGCCCCCTTATTCTGCCAAAACCAATCATTTCATTCCCATCCAAAAAGCTCAAACAGAAAATCAGAGAATAAGCAATAAAGCAAGGTGTCCTACTGGCATAAACAGAATGTGAAATAAACAAAGATAAAATAAATCCAAGCAAAAGTCTTTCTTGCCTACTGAAAATAAGAGAAACATTGTTCAGAAGCTTTTTCAGACACATTCGCATACGTGTATCATGGCTGGGTCCCCACAATGGTCATTCTTCAGGAAGAAAATCTCCATTTCTTAGAAATCAGTTTGAAACAGAAAACAGATAGAATGAACTAAAAGAACAATCTTACTGATCTACTCTCATCTATTCCAGAGATCTCATATTGTTTAAGTACTTTATTTAGATTGTGAAACTACTTTGAGATCAGTGAAGATGGCAGAACTACTTCTAATCACAAATACTTAATTTCGTCTCTGCTAAAGACAGAAAAAGTCAACTAAGTGTGAATAGTTAGAACTAATTGTCAAGCCTAGCAAAAAAAAGATCAGTTTAAAACTATCCAGTCTTTATATGTGGACAGTAAAGGAAAAATGTCAGTGAAATAATATATAGTCAGTGCCATTTTAAGGAGATGTAGTCCTGAAGATAGTAAGCATTGCACTGCTGAGATGTATTTACATTACATGAGACTGATACTTAGAATACACTACATAGATGTTATTAAAAAAAAGAAAATGTGCAAACTAATATATCAAAAATGTGCAAACTAATATATTAAAAATGTGTAAACTAATATATTAAAAATGTGTAAACTAATATATTAAAAATGTGTAAAGAGAAAGATGCAATTTTCAGTTCTAAGGCACCATCATCCACTCATGGGGAGAAGTCATAAAAGGCATTAAAACCTTACCTCTTCTTGCTTAGGAATGCTGAACTTGGCTATCTTTGACTTGGTCCTGGAGGAATCAAGCTTGTTAGAAGGCACTCCCCTATATGACTTGGTCGTCTCTGCTGGTAGCTTCAGCTTTGGAGACTCATCAGGAGCTTGGTCTTGACCGTCCATTGGCCTTACATAAGCCGTTGGTTTCTGCTGAACCAGACTAGGCTTCGAAGCAAGAGAGGGCGGGAAGTTTTGGACACAGTGCCCACCGGCATGCTTTGCTGGCCTCTCTTGTGCTGGAGCTCCTCCTTCCGAGCTACAGTTGAGCTTTGCTGGCTGCTGCACTCTGTTGATGTTGTCACCTAGTGTGGCCCTCAGTGAGCTTTGCTGGGCAGTGTTGGAAGAGGAGGAAGAGGGACTTGATGCATAGCGTTTTAGTTTCTCCAGACTGGATTTCTGGCTCGCCAGTTTGAAGTCACCCTTGTGTGACTCCAGCAACCGGTGCCCATGTTTGCTTGCTCTCTGCTGGCCATCTGAAGCCACATTGTGCCCAGCCTTCTGCCAACCCATCGTAGTGCTTTTGCTCTGCTGGGCAGGTAGGGATGCTGGTGTGGAAGAAGTGGTGCTGGAAATGGAAGGAGGTGGCAGTAGTCTTGAGTCTGCAATAAGACGTTCATCGGGCTTGAGGAGAGATGTCTGAGGAACACCAGGTTTTGGAACCCCAACAAGGTGGCTCTGGTTTGATCGGTCAGTTAACAAGTCTTTCATTTCATCATAGTTGCCCAGCGTATTCTGGATGCGATTCGAGAGCTCATCACCCTTGTTAGTCTGCAAAACAAAAACTGTGTGTTCTGCAACGGTCAACGCAAGAAAAAATTCCCTGCATGCTTCTGCTGTAATCCTTACTGAAGTAGCACTGCCTTATTCAGCAACAGCGTTGAGTGATGAAATCGAAAATCCTTATTGTCTCTGAAGACACTTGTCAACATCTTAAATCTACCCTGAACTGGAAAAGCTATAAAGGGCCTTAGAGTATATAAAAAAAGAAATCTATCACTGGTATCATGCTGTAGTTAAAGTATATTACCTGGAAACTAGAAAATTTATTATTGCAACTACACGGAACGGTTTGGATTAAATCTGACCATGATAAAACTTTTCCTATGGCCCAGCAGAAGCTGTCCTTCAGCCCTGAATGGAAACACTGCATTCCCAATTCCCTTATCTGCCTGCCTAAGTTTTCACATGGCAACTGGGAAGCCACACAACATCCAGTGTAAGCACTGAATGAACACACCGGTCTAAGCCAATCAAATTTGTGTGGTGATTTGAACACAGCTCATGGGACAAGTGCAATACTACAGATGATTATGTCCCTGCTTAGAAAATACACTGACAGGATGCTTGCTCCAATGCACTCACCAAAAAAACCAAAAAACACACAAACAAAAAAAAAAGAAGAAAAAGGTGACAAGAACACCCCCTTTCCCCCCAAATTCTTCACAATGCTCAGTGCTTGCTGTGTGCAGCAGGGGAAACACAGACACTCTCACTCCCCTTTAAGATTAATCATTGCCTTCAAAATCATCCAGTTACTTTCTGACTGAAAAGGCAGAAGCTCCATAAAGAAATAAAAGAAGCAAATAAAACATACTCAAAAAGATTGAAAACTCTGGCTTTAAAAAGCTACTGTAAGCAAAAGGATGTATCATTAGCATTTATGCAGCAGAGATTTTTCTGAACCCTGCCAAGAATTAGGCTTGTGATGTTCTTTGCTTTATGTTTTCAGAGGAAGACAGTAATGAGTGTTCTTCTTTCTCTCTCCCAGACATGGGGTCTGGATAGAAGAACTCCTATTGGCTTCAGAAGGCCAAGCTTTCATCACAAGACCCTCTGGTTTTACAGGAAACAGAAAGGATAAAGAAGGGAGTCAAGGGAATGGAGAAGTCTTCCTTATAAAATACAAAAGATGAAACAGAAACAGCAGTTACTTTGGAAAATTAAGGGTATTTTTGCTTTTAGGTCTTTGAGTAAAATTAAGTCACTTGAATAAAAAAATGTAAGGGAGACTCACTCAGTTCTGAATATATGTGATTTTTTTTAGGGTTTCCTGTTAATAAAAAAGTGAATCCAGGGAAAAAATGTCCTGTCAATAAATGCAGTGATTGTCACATGTTAACTGTCAGCAATGAAACTATTCTTAAAATAGGCAGAAATGGTCTTGTCTTGCTTCAAACTTGTACCTTTCAAATTTCAAGGACATCACCTTGTAACTTTTCATAAAATATATTACAGCTAGCTTTCTGATATGTGTTCGTTACAATGAATGGCTCAACTACTACAGCCTCATCTTCTCTCTGCATATGCAGTTGTAGTCACAAAGACAATAATCTGCTCTAGAAATAAATAAAAAAGCATTCATTCACAGACAGCAAGTGAGTTTAAGATAGGATGTTCCTTTGCTGCACAGGAATCACACTGAAGTCCTAAAGAAATGGAATTTTTTTAATGAGGCTTTTAAAATTGGAAGTATCACATACATGTGAGAAGAAAAAAATGGAGATACATGTCTCCTGAGGTCAGTGAAATGACTTCTACACTTAGACATCTCCTTAACCAGCAGAATTACTTCCTGAAAGGCACAAAATATTTTCCTTTTATCCAGTGGATCTCTTCTATGCTTTCGATGGATCCTCCACCTTGCATAGATGCCTTGTAGGGAGGTATTTTTCCAGCTTACCTCTACAGAGGCAGATCTGCCCTTGGACCTGGAAACAGTCTGATTCAGCCAGCATGTGTATCACATTTCCTTCCCTGCCAGGAGCATGGCAACAAAGACCACCAAATAGAATGGGGCACCTGATATCAACCAGTCTCCTATAGCACAGAGAGTTGTAAGGTAGCTCTCCATTCAGCCACCTCTAGGCTCATGAGTGTAGAAGGATTTATGTATAAGTTTTGTCCCTAAGAAGTCCAACTTTTGTAACAGAAGACCTACTCTTACTGATGGCTGCTATTCTGATGGGAAGGAAATAAAAGTGTAATTGCAGATTATCTGTAGACTATCACTAGCCCAAGAAAGTCAGCAGACTGTCTTCTACTTGGCTGTTGCATGAAGGCCACACAAAGACATGTTGTATTAAAATATCCCAGATAACTGTAAGAAAAAAAATGCAGCAAACTGACCTGCTGCACCATGGTATATACTGAGAACTGGTTTATGGTGTTTATTCCTTCTGGATGCACTGGGGAAAACTTCAGGGGAGAAGATTTTGTGTTGAGCTGATCTCATCCAGAAGAGTTCACCCACATCCTCTTGGGAACAAGATGGGACCTGAGGTAACTTGTTATGAGCTTTAGATATAAGGGTTTGTCCTATTATTTTCTCTGAAATATCGTTGGACTTATTTAATCATTCACATGGGAAAAGTATGATTGCAAAAGGAGTACATAGGAAAAGCATTCTGTGCAAACTTTTCTAACTTCCAGTGCTCTGATGTTCTTCAGCAATGCAAGATGAATTCATGCATGTGAAGACTGCAAGAGACTTATAAAACAAAACCTTACAGATGGAAGGCCATCAGAATTGTTTTCTTCATTAAAAATACTGATATGGTTAATGGGGTAAGGCATTCTACCCAGGAATTATTGAGAATTAGTTTCCCACCTTTTCACCCCCTGTAAAAGACATTTTAAGATACTGGATTTCCTGTAATCCTTCATAAAGGGCTGCTACAGACACTTCGAACAGGATAAGGAGCAACCTGAAGAGTCAAGACTTTTCAAAAAATTTGATGTCAGACGAGTAGTGATACATGTCAAGGTGAGAAAAGACATAAGATATAAGAAATTTCCAGCCTGCCTTTGATTTTCAGATACGGCCTTCTGAATGGCAAATCCTTTGGCTTTAGTTCATGTTTCTCAAGCTGTAATGAGGAATATAGAATTTAATCAGAGCTTGCAGTGAATGTGTGCTGTAACTCCATTCCCCTGTGGAAACACCTGAAACTTGGTTATCTTTAAAGACAGTAAAAGTGTGTTTCAGTTTAGCTGTCACAGAAAGGTTTCGTCTTCTGCAGTACTCCCTCTTCACAGGAAGATCAAAATGCCCATGCCACAGCTCCGCATGCCCACACTGAAGGTTCACAAATGCTTGGACAAGTTCAGGCAACTCAATAATCCATTGCCACTGTAGACATGACATTCAGAGTACACCACTGCTGAAGTTTTGGTGTCCAATACTGCTAGAGTGTTGGATGTCATCCCAAGTAGCCATGGTTGTCACACTAATAGAGCTATGAGTGAGTCCTGGGCTTTAGCTTGCTCCACATTCCCTTAGCAAAGCGACCTATGGGATGCATTTCTGCAGCACCTTCTTCACATGCTTGTCCAAAATAGGAACATAGTGTTTAAAGCTAAGAAATGTGGATGGAGCCATTTTTCTGATCTCCCATAGCTTATCCAATGTCTACTAGCCTCTCTACTTCTAAAGATGGCAGTGAGTTTTCATCAACTCCTATTAAAGTTGACAAAATTGTACTGTGGTTGCATAGAAGTGCCTTCAGACTTCATAGCTCACAAACTACTGGTGTGTCCATGATACTGGAAGCCTGTGCCATGACAGGGGATGTGTTAGAACACAGGTAATAATAGAAGTGCACTCAATACTCCAATTATAGCATTTTTCTATGGTATAGCATCAAACAATCAGAAAAGGGACAGGACCTTTTTGTGACTTTTATTAAGTCCCTGTTGCAGCAGAACCCTCACCAAATGCCAAGACTCAGCTGACTTAAGCATTTTAAAATTTCTTCCTTGAATTAGCCCTTGAATGGTCTCACAGTATACTTTTTTAAGTAGAACCCTGAGGAGCTCAAGACATTTCCCATGGTTTCTAAATGCCTTTGTAATGAATCTGAAATTTGGGCAGCTGGAGGTCAGCTTCAAGGCAGAGAGAGCTGTCTTCTATCAAGGAACATGGTTTGAAAGTGGTAGATCTTTCCTTTTTTTTTTTTTTTTTTTTTTAATTAGGAACTAGAAACAAACAAGGCTGGAACTATGGAAGAACAGCAGGCTGACAGCTGACCCAGGAGCACATGAAGAAACACAGAAGCATCAGAGTCAGGAATACAAGCCAGGTTCTAAATGGGGCTCCTGGAAAGAGGTACTAAAGCACCCAAAGCACCAAGGACAAGTGATGCTACATGGAGGGAACAGCTTCACAACACTGTGGTTGTAATAGTAACTCGGACATTACCAGAAGAGCACAGCAGACAATACATGACAATGTTTTGATGCACAAAAGGCAAAATTACGGGGTTAGCTGAGGGAGAGAAGTGACTCCCCTAGGACACCACTCTGGTTGTATTCACAAGGGTTTGGTTTGTGGGCTTCTGCGAAGTGCAGAAGATCCTTCTTGATTCTTCTAACAGGGAGTGGGTGAGAGACAGATGTGCCTCATCACACCACTGTTACCACGAGGAATAAAACAGGGAGTTGAGACTCCTAAGTTACTTCTGCCTTTGATGAGGGCAAAATATGCTGAGCAGAGATATCGCATTGCATTAACCTTGGCCAGGGCACAATGCTAACAGAATTGCTTTATTCCAAGCTCTGCAAGAACAGGACATATTCACCTCCTAGTTTTAATTCCACCTCAAATATCGTTAAGACAACCCTTAGTTTATTTCATTTATAAGAAGGTCTGGTAGATAGATAGATAGATAGATAGACAGACAGACAAATAAATCTGATTCCCAGTGAACCATAAGTGTTCTCTGAATTTTGTGAAGCTAGCACTTGTCAGAGGGTACTGAAATCTGGGCAATGCCTTCTGCAGGCTGCATTTCTGTACTGTGGAATAAATAAATAAATAAATAAATAGCCACCCAGCTGGGAAGCATCTACCTTGTACGGTTCACTGAAGAGAGAGTAACTCATGTTAAATGTGCCATCCTCCTGCTGAGCCTCCTGATTTCTCCTTTCCCATTCTTTCCTTCGCAGCACGTTTCTATCCGGCTCATAGACACTGCAGCAAAAAAGAGGAACAGCTTTCTAAGAGTTAAAAATTAGCAGGCAACACATAAGCCAACACGAATTTAAAAGTGAAGAACTCTGGTTTGCAGACAGATGGCAAAAATAAGCAAAAAGCACGAATCAGATGAATGCCAGTCCAAGCAGGCTGGAGAGGCTCAGGTCTCTGAGAATGCTGCTGCTTTCTTCACATAGGGAATAGATAATTAAATTCTTACAGAAGAATAAAAAAGGAATCACAGGGCAGGATCTAGTCTGTGCAAAAGTTCTCTGCTTGAGATGTGACAAAGGAAGTATCTAAGCAACTTTGACAAAGATTGAAAGTACTTTTAAGGCAGATGGTAATTACAGCTATGAGTAAATAGAAATTATGAACATATTTCCACTTATGACATATCCTCTGAGTGTTGTATGAGAATGCTCCTTTTTTTTCACATGGATGTGTTTCTGTAGTGATTCTTTCATTAACTAGCTCCCTAAAGAGCTGTTAAAACTACATGCTGTAGTGGTTTCCACAGTTAGGTTGCTGCTTCTGATCTCTGTTAATCAGCCAAGTCATGAAACTACTACTGAAACAATTCCTCTTTCTGATGTATTTGACACTACCACAACTTCAGAGCACGCAAAAATGAATACTGGCATGATAGTGTATGTGTGGCTGGTAGAGTGTAGCTGGAGAGAGAATAGAATCACTGCATTACACAATGGTAGGGATTTATAGAAATTATTTAATCTAGTTAATAAAAATTAACCTTTCCCCACCCCCCACATAATTCTGTTTTGACACATGACAAAGTAAAGCAAATAATCCTTTCCCTGGATTTCCACAGAACAACACAGGTTTGCACATTTCAGCCTGTTATATTTTATTCTCCTCACAAAGAAAACCAACGTGTCTAATAAGTTTTACATCTTACTTCAGGGCAATGTGACAAGGCCACTGATTGCTTATTTTGTTTAGCTCAGCTAATGCCTTTCTTCTGGCACAGTAAATCTGTAAAGTAGAAATATATATTAATGTCATGTAAGTGTACCATGTGTTAATAAGATAAAGGTTGTCTTGCTAACCAGCATCCCAGTTAGCAAAACATATGTTGTATTGGGTACCCACGTGATGTTACCTAGTATGCCTCAGGCAAGGCAGTTAAAAGGCCAACAGCTCTCTGATTCTAATTCAAGGCCTGAGAGAGCCAAAAATACACAGGATATGTTAGATGTGATTAGTATTTAAAAACAATGCCTTCACAGTCACCAAAGGAACATCATAAAATCTCGTTCACTTGTTAATGCCACTAACTCAAACTGGATTGGGAAGTACTCTTCTGACGGGTCTGGGGGCATCTGAAAGCAGATGACAAATGCCAAGCAGGGCTCTCAAAATCAGGGGTTTATTGCGAATACTGGGTTTCAGTACAGAAGGTTGGAGACAAACTCTACCCACCTGTCAACCACTTAGAGGCTCTTGAGATCTTTTTTTTAGTTTTATCCCGGATTTCTCATGAGCAATCCATGCGATACTATGAATTTCTCTATGAAAAGCAGTGCAATTAGGAGGCAATTGTAGGAGCGGTGTTTTGGGAACGGAAAATGTCTTTGTCCAGGAAGAAGAGGATAGCAAAGACCTCTTCATAGGGTCCCTGTGAACAGAGATCATCTGCTGCACATGCCTCTGAGGCCACAGACAGAGCAGCTGTCATTCACTTCTATATGAACAATGCCACTCAGTTCCTATATCATGCTACTTGAACGGGCTCCCATCAGTTAAGTCAGGGTAAAAGACTTTCTAAGAACAATCTCGGTATCTAATGAAGACTTACTGCCACACTGAATAGCTGTTGTTAGGTTGAGTTTTTCTGGAGTTGGCAGTGATCGTTAACTTCATCGTCAGCCATGTTTCCCCATCTAGAACCTCTTGACTTTTTGAGACACTTTGCAGTTGAACCCCAGCCTGCAGTCACACAGAGATGGGCAGCTCGCCCGAGATTAATTGTAAAACTGATCTCTAGCCAGTTTCTAGGAAGTAAACAAGTACAAAGTTTTTCTTCAGCCTTCATACAAATTTAAAAATGCACTGGTGTCATATTCCTAAAGTGGAAGGACATTTTTACCCCTTTATTTGATCAAGACATATTTGATGAAGACATTTAAGTTGTCTGATCTCTGAGCTCACTACCAGAATGAGAAGTTCACTGTTAGCAATGCAATGCACACGATGCAATAATTCAGAATGATTATGCAAATGGAAAAACTGTGTGACAACGCCTAATATGCCATCTATAAGCAGTCAAGATAGGAAGAGCTACAAGTTGAGAGTTGTATTCCTTCAGTAATACCAGATGGCAAAATCTCTAGCATTTGTGAGGCTGCTTCTTATTTGCATGAACATTGCAGCAATCACATTTCCTTGAACGTATGTCACCAAATGTATTTATTTATTTTGGTTTGAGGAGAATACTGCCAACTGCTGTAATTGTCTTTATTGCAAACAATTCATTTAATGGAAAATTATTCTTTTTTAATAGTTTTCTTCCTTCTTGTATTAAAATTTGTAATTTAAAACAATCCCATATGTACACTTTTTGGTTTTTTAAATCATTTACACTGTTTGTCTCTTCCATAGCTAAGCTATGAAGAACAAGTTCATGAAAATGTCAAGATTTTTTTCCTCACTGGGACATGTGTGCATACGTGGGTGATGTATGCATATATATGTGTTGTAGGCACACTTGCACAACAGTTTATTGATGAGGAGTTTTGCTGGTACGGGTCAAAATGCTGAACCAGTATTGCAAGACTTGGAAACCAAAGAACATACAACCACTCATCTCTCAAAAGTGTCATTTATATTTGTTTCGTATGGGTCATACTCTAAAAGGATGAATTTAAATAGTTTTTAAATGTTACATTGTTTTTTAAGTGCTGCACCTGTTTCAAATTCACGCCTGAAGGACATGAACTGAAACATGAGTAACAAGTCAAACACTTGCTAAAGTTTTACATGAATAAATATTGTGTTATAAAAATTACACTATCTCAATTCGAACACATTGCCTTAAAGCCACACTCTTACTTATCTCGCTCTTAAGATCTTCTAAAAGACACACTGTACTTACCAGAGAAATATGACTACATACCAATGCCTCAGGCTCAATTCACCACCACATGGTCAGAGCAGCCCTACCTTCTCCGCTTCCTTGTGGATACTTTGAATACTGTTTCGCTCCCAAGTATTTTACAAATCAGAATAACAACGGATTTCCAAACTTCTCAGACTAGGTAAGTCTACTAAATTTCTATCTCTTGTGATGCCTTTTGGAAAATTGCCTTAACGTCCACCCATTCTACAGTAAGCAAGGCTCGCCATGAGACCAGCCTGAAGAGGTGCCTGATGCGGGGCAGCTGCAGCGTCAGCCTACATGCATTATTGACAGAAACGCTCCTAGGCTTCAGAAATGCTCATAGCTTTCTCCACACTACTCCTGACATCAGAAGGAACTGCTTCCTTTAGTCTTAATTAGAAATAGACAGAGATGGCTCAGGGGACAGCCTAGGAGCAGAGCAATAACCTTACCTGAAAAACCTGGGACTGGATTTAATCTCCTATGAAGTCCAAAGAGTTATGTAGTCTCAGGCTAGGCTGAAAGCAATCATATAAAAAGCCTAAAGTTTTTAATGTTGAAAATTTGTCTTTTTTTTTTTTTTTTTTTTAAAAGCACACTATTTCTGACTCAGTTTACCTCCCTCAGACATCACTACTTGGAACAATTGAAATAAAAGGTCTAACCTCCACGAAGAACCACATGGAGACAATGCACTGACATATTTTCATCTCCTTCAGTTTCAGAGAATGCCCAAGTTTTGCATTCAGATGAAGATGTCGATTTCCACGAAGTAAAGCACTGCACCTTCACTGAGTAATTGCAAGCCTTCTCAGATGTATGGTGTGCATTAGCAATGCTGCTTGACCTTTTCAGAAACCACAAAATTGCCACATTACTAAGGGAAGATTCAGGGAGGATACTGTTATTTTTCTACAAGATCAGCATCCTCACAGCAGCTGGCATCTTTGAGGTTGTAAAAGAGATGAGTAGGTAAAGCAAGGGTGAGACTGCTGGTGCTCCCCTTGCCTTGCATCAGTTTTTCTGGCAAAGGAAGGTGGCAGTGACTCAGGCTGCCCTACGAACATAACACAAGAAGACATTACCACACAGGTAATACACACCTGGGGACAATGACTGAACTCGTTATGGTTTGCAGTAACCTCCAATCTTGCTCATGCTTTTCCAGACCCTCCAATATAATTTTCCAATCTAAAGACTTAGTTCATTATTCCCCAAACTGTGACACCCCCCAGCCCCCCACCTCCTTCCTCCCCCCTTCCCTCCCTCTTCCTTCTACCTTCCCACAAATACTGTGATCTATATTGAGCAGGAGTAGCTTGTTTGTTGGCAGTTAACTTTTTTGACCCAGAAGGCTGATCTCCTTCACCCCAGTAGTGCTACACATGGCACTTTCCACAAACCTCTCTGAACCTGAAGCGTAGACATATTAAATAACAAAAGCAGGACTGATGCCTCACACTAGCATACAACATTTCCTTAAATGGTCAAAACCAGATGGTTCCCACAGGCTTCTGGCAGGCCTTTGCTAGGGAAGACCAAGATCCCATTGGCAATGTTGATGTTGACAACTTCCTGTGCTGGGTTGAGGCTAATTGGAATATTTTAATGAGAAAAAATAGGTTATAGGCTGTAGAAAGAAAGTAATGGTGATGTCTGCTTCGCTCATATGTTTGCTGAGATGTACAAAAGCAAGGACATAAACATAGATAAGACAGAGTCTCTCTGGTCTGAGCTCTGGCTGTTGGTCTCTCCCTCTCCTTGCCTTCTAGCTGGATCTGTGTAACTCAACTAATCAATTTCTGCTTCTAAGCCCCCTGGCCGATCTTCCCTGTTTACCTGGCACTTAAGGTAGATTCTGTGATAAGATTGATGGGTGGGGAGGAGGTGGAAGTGTGGTTGGGAACACCTCTTGGTAATCTGGGAGGGGTGTTGTGTTTCTGTATTACCTTTTTTAATGCATATACCTGTAAATATTTGTAATATATTGTAAATATCTGCTTGTATATTGTGCTAAGCTGTGAATATAAAGCTTCATTCCTTAACTTCCAGCTGGCTGAGTCTAGTCTGAGTTGAATTTTAAGGGGGTGGGACACAGATAACGCCCAAACCATCACACTTCCTCATTTGAGCTCCAACTGACTCTTCTGTAATCAGATTAAGAGGTTCAGTACAGACCAGTGTCACACACAACACCCGCTCCCAAGCATCATGGAAATGATCCCATCCCCAAACTGTAAGGTATAGTCCCTAACTATCCCCTGGGAGCGTACAGAACTGGTCATGTTCCAAACAAACAAAAACGTGCCCCAAAACACAACCTACACAATAAATAACTACAGTATACTTGTGTTTCAAGAATAAAACTAGACCTTTGAACAAGCTTTCTGTGAGGACACATATATCTTTGAAATTAAATTTTAGCACATGGTCATTTCTGATTTACGAACAAAGTTGGAACTGCTTCAAACCCATGAAAAACAGGCGGTATTTCAAGAAAATAAATTTTAAAATGGTTTGCTGATATTATTCTCAACATTTTCCCAGGAATTGTAATCTGGCATACAAGACAATATACTAAATTTTCAGGCTGAAGTGAAGACATTTTCTCAAATATTTAATATCCTAATTCTCCCCTGAATTACCACATTTATGCCAAAGTAGCTAAATAGAGGAACTCAAGGGAAAAACTTGAACAACAGAAGGAAAACAAAAAGCAAAAAACAAACAAACAAAAAAAAAAAACCCAACCCCAGTCAAATCCTGATGCAGGACAGATATTATGAAATTGAAATCAGAATGGAAATTGTATTCTGAATTTAAATATGCCCTCATTCCTGTACCTCTGCAGTGTTTTAAACTCTAAAAGGACTAACCAGTCCTTGTACAGGGATTAGCCCCAACATTTTTAGAAAACAGTCTTAATTCTGACAATTTAATGACAACAATTCATGTTGTTTTGCCTGCTGAATTGCTATGCTTAGCATGGGGGAGCTATGGCTCAGTGCCTGTTTTCTACTTCAGTGTTCATGGTTTTCACTGGCCAGTTTCTTGGTACCAATGCCATTTCCAGCTAAGTATAAATGATGCCTGTTTGGGAACTAATTGCTAATGGGTTATGGAGAGCTCTTAGAGATGACAACGGTACATTTTTGAGCATTAAATATTTTTCTCTAACAACATTTTAGCTATTAGTCTGATTATAACAAAGGGAATGCCTTTGATAAACAAATGGCATAATCAGTAAAATGCCTTCTACCTTATTTTAAACTCTTTATCTAATTTGAACAGCAGAAGTTAATTTGAAGATTTTTACAGTATTTTTCCCCATTTACAAACAGGAATGCCATGGGGTAAAGCAATTACCCTGATTTACTGTTTTCACTATGATTGAACATAAAGATATAGCAGGGTCTCAAAAAAGCAGTAACTTAACAAACTGTGCTCCTATCCACAGACAGATAAAGTACCTACTTTGCTATTTCAAAGAGTTTACCTCCAGGCAGTAGCACAGAGCAAACATCAATCAATGGCATGTGTCTGAGATGAGATTGATGTTTACTCTCACAGCTTTCCATCTTACATCTAATAAATTATTTTTCCTTCACCAAAATGCCTGGTTAAATTTCATTTTTCACTTTGCGGCATCAGTTTTAAAACTTTAGCTTCCAGCAATTTTAAAGCTAGGATTCATTGATGCTTCAGTTTTTACAGCCTGTTTATGATTTGTATTAACCATGAAACGCTACTGTCCAAACATGAATATGATCAGGGAGAGCTGAGCTGGGCCAGTCACTCATTCAGTGGCAGGTGTGGGCTGGAAGGTGTGAGATTGCTTTAATTATCTGCCTAGAAATTCCAAGTCCAAAGCCAGAAGCTTTATTTCCAGAAGCAGATATATTGCATCTACCAGATGAATGCATCTGCATATTATACCTGCAAAATCGGCACCCGAGTGTTCAAGTCAAATCTTCTGAGGGCTTACGCTGGGCAAAGGGGAGAAACCAAGGAAGGCATCTTACAGGTGCTCGCATCCAACACTCATAAAATGTGAGTGCTTTGCATGCAATCTGAATGATTTTTAAACGTACACTGAAATACCAGGAAGAGATAGGGTTGCAATAGAGACTGGGATCTAGGCTGTTGAGTCAGAACAGCAACCATCACAATTGAGGAACATTATAAAAACCCACCCTACTCAGTTTAAGACACGAGTACAGAAGGGAAACTCTTCCAGCTCTAAAACAGACAAATTTGTATATTTTTCTGCCTCACTGAAGTTCTGTCCAATGAGAGAAATTCAGACATAATTCCAATTTATTTTTTTCCTAGTTTCAGGAAATGTAACTTCAACCTATTACAATAATCTACCAGTTGACACTTATAGAATATTTCACTATTCAGTATTAATAGATAATTCTACACTCGACGTCTAATTTCTTTTTGCTATTCAATGTTGGTGCTTTCTTTTTATAACCTCAAAACTGCTTGCAAAAATACCTAAGATAGATGAACATCTAATAACAACACTGAGCCAAGCGAGAAACAGAATATTAATCATTATTAGTTTTAACTTTGCACTACTACAACAATGTATTAGTCCTGGTGGACATCAAGTTCTGCATAGGTCAGCAATGTGCCCTTGTGGCTAAGAGACACTTGGCATCTTGGGGTGCAGCAGGAAAAGTGTGTCCAGCACGTCTAGGGAGGTTCTTCTCCCCCTCTACTCTACCCTGGTGAGAATACACCTGGAATACTGTCTCCAGTCTTGGGCTGCCTGGTTCAAGGATGCCTGAGCATCAAGGGAACTTGAGCATCTACCCTATGGAGAGAGACCCAGAAAACTGGGGATGTTTAGTCCAGAGAAGAGAAGACTGAGAGGAGATCTTATCAATGTGTACAAATATCTGAGGTGTGGGTGTCAAGTGGATGGGACCAATCTCTTTTCGGTGGTCAGCAGCAATAAGACAAAAAGCAGTGGCTACAAACTGGAACACAGAACTTTCACCTCAACATGAGGAGAAACTTCTTTACAGTGAGGCTGCCCACAGAGGCTGGGGAGACTCCTTCTCTGGAGACTTTCAAAACCTACCTGGACACCTTCCTGTGAAAACTACCCTAGCGGATCCTGCCTTGGCAGGGAGGTTGGACTCAATGATCTCTGGAGGTCCCTTCTAACCTCTAACATTCTGTGATTCTGTGACATTACTTGAAAATAAATTACCAAGTTACAAATTCACCACTATTAATAACCTTACATCTGGAAGAGATGCTTCTTTTTCTCCACAATCCAAAATCATATTTAAAATCTCCAGAAATTAGATGGAGATCTTAGTTGTCAAGAAACAGATACTGCAGATGAGTATAGCAGAAGTATTCTCATACATATTTTCCAAGTGGAGAGGAAAAAAGTACCAAGACTGTAAAGTACAAACCAGACAAAGCACAGTCAAACCCTTTCATTTGATTTTGCTGATGTTATTTTTATGTTGTAATTAAAAAGTAGAACAGCTGAGGTGATCAGTAAAGAATCTTTTTTTCCTGCCTATCCTAACACTACTGAATACCTGGGGCTGCTACAGACTCTCTTACCTAGCCTGGTGATGCCTATACTCGATCCAGTTTCCTCTTACATTGCTTTCCTGTCAGAGATGTCAGACACAACGCCCCACTTGTCTGTTCTCCTCCACAATGACTTCTGTTTTCCATGGCATTCTTATGCATAGGAAACTGTTCCAGTTATCATCTGCCAAGCTTCTGTGGGTTTTTTTTCCATGAAACTTCTTTAGGCTCCTTACAGTCATAATCAGTGAAAAATGGCAGAGTTTTTTTAATTAGCCATCCAGCTCATCTCTGTACAGAATGTACACACATAGACAAGTGATTCCTAGAGTCTTGATGCGTATCCTGAAGAGTCTACAGACTGAATGTTGCAATAAACTGAATTCACTTTTACATGATTCTAGGGATGTTCTAAGCATCTTAAATACAATTTTAAAAATACAGCCTTTTAAAAACCTACTTGACATTCTGCAGCAAGCATTTAATAATTTATTCAAAATGTTTGTTGTGCTTCTTACTGACATGTTTGCTGAAAACTGGATTTCAGTCAATAAAAATTTTCAGTTTCAGTTTCTGTAATAAAAAAAAATGAAAACAAGTATCCTGGAAATTGTGAAAAAATAAATGTTTTGCCTCTGTGATATTTTTCTTGGAAAAGGGCCTTTTTCAGTAAAAGAGCCACCTCTGATTCCATTTTTCTCCAGCAATTTAAACAGCCTGTTCTTTCAATAGAGCTTTGATCCATCTGCCCACAGCTAATTGCAGGGCTGAGAAGTACAAGAAGGTATACTCCACGTAGCACGCAAAAATTGAAAGCCCTGTAACTGGTATAAAAATGTCACCACGCAATTCACCCTGGTGTGACTTGACTTAAAGTAGCAAAAGCATAGATTGTATTGAATCATTAAGGCCAGATCTAAGAGCACTTTGCCACTAAAGAGATAACAGCAGAAAACATCCATGGCATAGCAGCAAAAGGAGCATAACTTTACAGACTTCCATGGATGACAAAGGCCAGCAGTTTTAATTTAAGTTGCTAAATGTCTTTGGCACCACTAAGAACCCCTAAGAAACATAAGAGAAATACACACATAGACTTTCAGTACCTAAATGTAAAGGTGAAAACTCTTGCCTATATTTCAACTTACAAAATTATCTGATGTCCAAAATGCATTGAAATGCAGCACTGAAGTAGAGGGCACAGGATTGCAGCTTTATGCAGTATTGTACTCTAAGAGAAAGACCAAAGTGCAGTATTTCATTATGAATGTGTCAGCTGTTAGTAACCATCAAATCTATGACTCATGAAAATGTCTATACGTGTTTTATTAACAAAGCAACATTTCCAATTTGCTCTTGCTATAATGGATAATGACTAAAGGTTCATCAGGGTTAATCAAGAAAATGACGTCAATTTTGTCTTTTGTTTCCCTTGCCTTAAAATGGATTTTTTTATTTAATGTGTTTAACTATGATTTATAGCATTATGGAAACCACAAAACAGCTCCTATGTGAAAAAGAATTCATGAACAAGTGAGCGTGTAAGTAATCAGATTAGTATTTGCAGAAAATCTCTTCTTGGAGTCTTCAATGGGCAGTCACTGAGTTTGTTTTCTATAGAAACAGAATCAGTCTGTTTTGAGACACCTTGCTTTAATTTACCTTTCTTTTATATTTTATAAATAGATGGAGACCTTATTATAGCGCTTTGTACTCTACAGAGGAGTCATCACTACATACAGGTAAGGCTGAACTAAGTTTGAAACAGATGTATGTCAGTACTCTATGTGACAAAGATAAATTTGGATTAAATTAACAACTATACATGCAGATAAAGCAACAACCAAAGCAGCTGAACCCCAGGACAGCTGCACAGAAATAACTGACCACTGTAAATGTCCCCAAAATAAACCTACTTTTGGGTTTGCTTACGTGAACACCTGAAATGTTGCTTACTATACAAAGAAATTTATATTGGTTTTAGCAATAGTTTGTTTGTATCAGAGTCTGTAAGCATAACATTTTATTATGGGGAATTACGAGGTTCCATCATCATTCTGATAAATTGAGGGAGAACAATTGGAAAATGGAATTATATATATATAAACCTAAACCTGATCACAATCTAAATCTATCTACCTAGTGACTGCAGAGACATCTTGCTTTCACAGAATAAAAGGGACTGGCTTCAAGAACCTAAGAATGCTGTGGCTCATATATAACTCCAAGTAACAAACAGTGAAAAAATGCATATATATATACAGGATGTTTCCCTCTCCTTTCACAAGAAACTACTACTAGCCAAACATACTGCATTGCAACCTACATCCACCTAGCTTTTCTAAACCACACTGTATACATTCAAACTTCAGCAAAACACATTTTCATAGGTCTTCCTTCTCAAAACTGGCCTTGAGATTTCTGCTTGACCAAGTAACAGTATGACCACGTATCCTTGGAACTCCCGCAGGAGAAGCACACAGCACACAAACCAGACGACTTCCAGTTTCCTATTCACAGTACCCTCCTTGACTTGTGCAGCTCTGTCATATTTTGATATGGTAGACTCAAGGGATGCGCAATCAACACTCAGTCAAAAAGTTAGCCTCACCCAGGCCTAGAAGCATAATTTGTGTTCACACATAAATGAAAAGGAATACACGTTAAAATTAAGAAGTTTTGTGCCCTGCAACTGGCACAATTCAAGCTCCTTACACATCCTAGTTCAAATTCATTCTATCTAAGAAGACGAGTGTACCACAACTCCTGCTGTTCACTTTCAGAGCTGCAAAGAAGTGCCCATACACTCCCTTCCTTATGTGACATACAATGAAAAGTGAGGCATTTATCTGTCATTATAGAAAAAAAAACAAAACAAACAACATTTGAAACAAACTTTGTTGTTGTTTTTGGTGGTGATGGTTGTTTTGGGTTGTTTTTTTTTTTTGTTCATGCCTTTCTTGATACTCTGCTTCTGCTTAAGAAGAGTGGTGGTGACATGACCATGCCTCAAATTCAAAACAAAATGTAACATCTTTGGAATGCAAACCCCTAAATATAATAAAATACAAAATGAGATCCTGTAGTTTAACTCACAGAAATACCATGATTGTTCAAGTCCTTCTCTGTCAAGCAATTTAACATTCCTTTAAATATTTCCAAATCTGAAAAAAAAAAGATACAAAAAAAAGACAAAATATTATCCAAACGCTTTAATGGTTGCAATAGATGCAGAAGCCATTCCAGAGATGCCTGTGCAGGGGTGGTGCCAGAGAGACAGATGCTGTCTGTTGTAGAGGATGAGCCTGGTTCCAGTCCAAAGTGAAGAAGTGAGTGACCTGATGAAATCAGATACATTGTCCCCTCACTCTCACAGATGCTTCACCCTGACTACTTTTTCTCAGCAAATTGTAGCTTTAGCAACAACATCAAAAGCTCATGATAGAGAGAAATGCTTTATTTTTACTGTATGCTTTATTTGAAGCCTGAATTCATAAATGTATATTTGTGCCACGGTAAATTACAAGGACATAATTTAAATGTGTAGTGTAAGACGTAAAATTATTTAGTGCTTCATTGTGAAAGTGGTAAGAGGTATCTAAATTCTATAGATTTTTGTAAAAGCATGAGGAAGGCTCTAAATTGCAAATATTTTCCTAAAAGCAGGGATGTGGGACACATGTACATTTCTATTTGAATCTTAGCTAGCAAAGATGTCCTTTTATTATGCTAGAAAACTCAGAAATATTTGGGTTGGGTTTTTTCCTGCAGTTTTGTTTTTTTAATGTATCAAAACACTGGACTTCAGATCAACTTTCTCTCACTCTAGTGTTCAAGAAGTTAAAATTTGTGTGCCCTCCCAGAAAGCCTACTGAAGCTGGCTTCATGGGGAACATCCTAAGAGAACCTAAAATCCTTCTGTGATAGGACGAGCATAAAAATTAAAGAATTTAATTTTCTCCTGTTTCACTAGGGTAATAGAATATAACCAAAAGAAGTTAAAACACATTTAAACAAAGAAGGAAGGGTTATTAAGGCTGAGAGCAATTCTCCTGATTTTGATGTTCAGAGAAGACAACAAAATGGCAGTTCTTAAGATAGGGCATCTTCTGCAATGCGGGGATAAAAAAAACCAACATGCAGGAGGAACTTGTCCTGCATCTTTGCATTGGTGAATTTTCAACCAATGACCTCACAGTCTTCTTGGGATAGGACAGGATTGGAACGGCTACAATTTTGAAGACAAGGCAAGCTCTGTCCTGACCACTATCCATGAAGTTCATTGAAACTCATGTTCATGCTGTTAAAAATCCAGCACGTACAAAAATGCAAATTCCATGGTTCCACGCAGTTTGGATTTAGCTGCTCACATGCTGTCATGCTCTCTAGTCTTAGAAGTGATGGCAATCAAAACCCCCACAGTAGATACACAAATTATTTTTAAGAAATAACGTTTGAACCCCATGGAAAGTGTTTAACACTTTAAAGACACAGGATGACTGTGGTAAATGGAACAGCACTTTTTTTCCCCCCCCCACCAGAAGCCATTATATCTCTGCATGTTGGAGAGGCGGTGCTCCTCGAGCAGGCTGCAACCTAAGTGAACAGTGGTGTTACTCCATCAGTGTTACTTGCTGGCAGAAACCTGAAATAGCACTGAAAAGAAAGGCAAAAGAGCTGCTTGCTGTCACCTCCCAGCTCTCCTGGATGGGCCCATTGTGGCAGAAAAAAAATTAGATGGATGGGGGTGGGAGAGACCATGAAACTAAACCACTGCAGGTGAACTTGATTTTTATTTTAATCCAAACAAAGCACAGTATAATTCACACTTGGTAACTGGAATATTCCAGTGGAAAAAAAAAAAAAAAAAAAAAAAAAAACCCAAACCAAAAACCCACAACAAAAACCCCCAAAACACCAAACCACAAAGAGAAGCTGTTATTAGCAAGAGAATATTTTGTTGCTACCGTGCCGTTTTAAGCAGAAAGCTGCTACTACATTCAGCCTTCCTTGCAACTTTTCTGAATGGTAATGTTGACACAGCTTCTCAGTTACAAAGGAAACGACAGAGTATTATTTCCTTTCAGGTAATGGAAAGCAAAAGAATTAAGTAAAGATATTCCATTTGGGTTTTTTAAGTACAATTAAAAAACAAAAAAATAGTTCAGTGATTTATTTAAATTTTAAAATTGGGACTGTTTCTTGGGAAATTAATCTGTCTGCTAACTATTTAATAGCCTATTTTTACCATCTTATGACATAGCCCATTCTAATATACAAATCAGAAGAATCATACTGCTCTGTGTATCTCTCCAGGGCCAAATTAAGCAAAACAGAAATTCCAGAACTTCACCTCCCTTAATGAATCTACTTGCTCAAAACACTTGTGAAAATGTGTAATCCTAAAACATTAACTTATTCTCTGAAATCAAAGAGTGAAGCACTTTACAGGATAACAGCCTCCTGGTTTCAGTGTGGGAGCCATCACACTGCACCCATTTTGATGTCAGTCATCACAAATGCTGCTTCCAAGCCACACAGATCTTACAACAGGCAGGTAAAACAACTCTGGTCTCAGGGAAGAGATACAAGGCAGTAGGTTCTATGACAGTATCCTGAAGCAGAAGAACCAGATGAATGATTCATGATTCCATCTGGGTCCCATATTAGCAATTAGCACACAAAACTCCTCCTATCCTCCAGGTGTTCCTTTTACTCTATTCCTGCTGCTTGTGTCTTTCTGACACACAAACTTAATCCCACACTCACCCATAGATAGGCACTGAAAAAATGCACAGTGAGTGGAGTGTCTGATCTGGGGATCTCTGCTATAGGTAAGAGATCATGATATAGCCCAGGACAGAAGAGACAGGTGGATAAAGCAGTGAGGTATGAAACAGGACAAATTTGATTTGCCTGGTTTAGAAAGGAGAAGACTGGGAGACACATGATAATGATCTTCCCACCTAGAAAAATCTGTAGCAGAGCAGACAATGATGAATTGTGTTCTCTGCCTTCTAGGTCATGCAACTTCATTTGCAGCAGAGGAGATTGAGATATTATTTTAGAAAGGCTATTTAACGTAAAAGGGAAGGACTGGAAAAGACTGGCTATATACACCACAGCCTCCTTTATGGCTTTTTTTGTTTCATAACACATAGACCAGTTCTGACCCTGTCCCCAACAGTAGATGGTTACTGATGGGACTCTTCCTCAGCCAGGTTTAATACACAGAATAAGTAAGAGAAGGAAATCTTCATCCATTAAACAAAACAACTCCCTTCCTTCCAGGCAAGCAACAATGCCTTACAGGGTTGTACTCCATAAGTTCCTGCCTGATAACACTTACTAATGTAAAGATTAGTTCTCCCCAACGCTTTTTCCATGAGGAACATACATGGAACACAGATTTCTGGTCTGGAGACATATGGAAGCTGCTCCACTATCCTGAGGGACTCATATATGTTATAGAGGTTAGACCCTTATCTGTCAGGCTGGCCTAGGGGTGTTTCAGGAGAGACACACAAGGTATGACAATGAGACATGCAGACAGCAAACAGAGCTTTTCTAAAATACCTTGCCTTACTGATTCTAAACAATCTCTGACAACCTCTTCAAAAATGGTGCTACGTACCACAGTTCATATCCACTATTAGAAATTTGCTTTTGATTCCTTAAGGTCTGTGGCACACAAAAGGCCTGAACCCCCTTAACAACAACACGAAATGCAGTGTAGACTTTGGGGATGGCTGAAATATTGTGGCTGGCAAGAACCTAACTGCCCCAAATGCTAAGTCCCGGTGCTTCAGTTCACTGTAGACTGTTCACTAAAAGGACTACTTTTTCACTTTCTGTCCCAGTTTGCAACTATGAGGTGAATACATTTTATGAATTCACCACTGGAATAGGAGGACATGAAGTTTGAATTCTCCTACCATATGCTGCAATTTATGACACAACAGAATCACAGAATTAACCAGGTTGGAAAAGACCTTTGAGATCATCGAGTCCAACCTATCACCTAACCCTTCTAATTAACTAGACCATGGCACTCCTTTTAAATACCTCCAGGGACAGTGACTCCACCATCTCCCTGGGCAGCCCATTCCAATGGCCAATCACTCTTTTTGTGAAGAACTTCTTATTAACATCCAGCCTAAAAGGCATTGCACAAAAAAATAAATCAAACTATTATTATTTCCTTTTGATAGGTGTCATGGGTTTAGCCAGTTACATCTGCTGCTGAATATTCAGTACCATGCTTTTGTCATGCCAGACTTAAAATGAACTGATGTCTGGAGCAAAGCATTGTGGGGCTTGTAGTTTGGACTGTAACGTAAGATGCTTCCAGTTCTGGTTGCTGCTTCCAGTGTGTTTTTGGGGTGTTCAAGTTTTTTGCTGGCCTGGCTGTGAGCTTGGAGGATAAGGATATTGTTTTTTGGCTGGCTTCTGCTGTTCCTTATGCTTTTCTGTGAAGTAGCTAAGGTAATTATGCATTTTATTAACATTTCATTACATTCCTCATCTCGGTCCAGGGGTTCTTTGTGTTACTTTCCCTACCATCTGTGTATGGGTGGCTTGTGAGAGCAGGCTGTCTAGCTCTAGCAAGCTAGAAAAAAATTTCAACTCCCCCTGCCTGCCCTCTGACAGAAAACCTTTGCACTCCTACTGGTTTAAAAAAGAATACTCTGGTTTGGAATCTGCTGAGACATTTCCTATAAAGTGAAAATTAGGGCACCTTTGTCAAAAATTAATTTTTCACTGGTTTGAATATTTTTGCTTACCTGTTCATGGCTTTCTATTCAGTCCATCATAAAAAGAAAATACTGTTGGCAATATTTATTTGTAGAGACAAACATCAATGTTAAGCACTTAGCAGTACATTATGGTTTTTTTGAGGATGCACTTGGGGGAATCAAAGTATTTTATTGCACAATAGCTATTATTCTGTTTGTACTTGCATTCCTCCAAACTTAAACTATTCACAACGTTTTATATCTGAGCATACACAACCAAGAACACTGGCTGGGGTGATATTGCTAAGTATTCAAACAATTCCTGCACATCACTCACAAGAAGAATGCCTTTGGGTAAATATCTCTGCTTTCTCTTTTTCTTTGCCTTTCCTTTGTCATTGCCCTTGTATGACATGTTCTGAGAAAAATGAACCATGTTTGCTCCATTTAATGTTTAACAAAAATAAAGCATGAAAAATGTTACAAGCTATAAATAAAATCACCCAGTATTTGTATTGCACTAATTTGTCAGGGGTTGAATAAATGTTAATTATACAGCTTTTTAAAAATCAGACTTGTTAATGTCATTTTTAATTTAGAATGTTACACAGTAAATGTTTTTTCCATTGTGTTAATTTACACCTGTTATTACAGGCTTCATTATTAGGTTTACACTGGAACAGCTACTTTGTGCCACTGAAATTTGCTTAAAACAGCAGAAACAATTACTAATTAGAAGGCCATGTTTACTTTAATTATATTTATTTCCTAGTCTAGTTTTATATGTAGCACACTATGGAAGTGTATGATTCAATTAGCCAAACCCATTTATCTTAGGCAATTCTTCAAATGAGCATTGCTTAGAAAGACAGCAAATTCTTTCAGCACTACTCTGCCTCATAAATTTCATAGGTGACACTAATAAATACATATGGTGTCACTTTGTATATGACCTCACTGCTTTCTCCCATTTTTGCTAATGCTTATTCAGTAATTGCAGATTACCAGAATGACATTTTATTTAAACAAGCCCAACTGTTTTAATAAAAGATTTTAAACCAGTGACACGAAGAACCTTCTTTAGCATTCATAAACTCAGAGTCAATACAAGATGAGTGTTCAGCTCATGCAGTTATCCATACAATATGAAACTACTACTGATACTCATCCACTGATAACTAGAGTCTTCCATATTAGGCAGTGCTTTTAAAATCTGCAAATCCAAAGCAATACAAACTTCTTGGGAACACGAGTTAATTATTTACAAATTACTTCCCTGAAGTTCATTCCTAGCACTATGTTTTAAACCTGAAGTGAGATTTGTAAAAAAGCAACCCAAAAATGGTTATGTTTCTAATTGATAGCTGCCTCCTTTAATCTGTGTAAATTATTTAAATTATACTGGTAGGTAGAAAGACATACTGTTGCTTTCAAGTGACATTATTTCAGTACTTGTAACAAAGTACTTTGACAAGTAAAACGGAAGATAAAACTCTTGAAACCAGAAGGAATTCCCAATGAGTTCTACATCACAAGGTGCTCTGCTTCATTTGGCCATCAAGGCTAATGCGTTTATACTATCTCACTGTCACTGGATGGGCATAGCACAAGTATGACACTCAAAGATGTCAAAGTGGCTACAACAGGGCTAGATCTTCCCAAATAGGAGCAACGGTTGCCTGTGGAACAATTTGCAACAGCTGTGTTTATCAGCAACATTACCTATCATGATCAATAGGAGAATTCAAATCAATCAATCACATTTCGGGCTGTTTGGGCCACATTTTATACCTTCTACCATAATGGGAATTCATTCCTAGTTGCATTTCTTGTTACCATATAGAGTGCAGTAAGAATTACAAAACCCTAAACTCCTAATAAAAATTAAGCCAAAAATCACAGACCCACCTTCTCATAATCTACTTCAATGCAGAAAATGAAAGGGTGAATAAATAGAAAGCCTGATGTAATTCAGGAAACACTGCTATTAAAAAGTCAGCATTTTAAAAAAGCTAAGAGAGACATATCTCAGCTGAGGCAATTATTTTGTAGGTTAAGAGGAAAGAAATACTGCTGCAATTGAAGATTTGTCTTCACAGGGTTTCTCAGGAAAGTCAAGGCAAATCATCTGAAGGAATGAAGTCAGTTCCCAGTCAGATGAACATATATTATCAGCAGCTTATCCTTCCTCCAAGAGAAAAAGGGATCAACTGTGCTGATGTCAGATCACTTTGAGGATGGACCAAGCATGTTCCTGTAGAGGTTTAACAGGCTTTAAGGTACGCAGACTGACTTCACACATTTACTGACCCCCCTACTTTGGCACTGCCTTTATCCTCCTCATGTGGTCACCGATAACAAAGACTGACTTAATGGACCCCATTTCTAACCTTTCACTAACAGCACCTTCTCATTTATTTACATGCAGGGCACAGAGAATGGAAGTTTCTAATAGCTAACTATTTTTAATAATGAAATGTAAGATAACAAATCAACCCTGAGTCATAACTAATTAAAAGAAATGGGAACTGAAAAGGAATGTAATTAATAAAAAATTCTGAACAATGCCTTTATTATGAAGTCAATAATTAAAATGGAGAAATCAGTGTTTCGTGAAATAATCAAGCTCATAGACGAGCAAACTCTGGCCTTTCTTCAAGTGTCTTCATTTTGAATCTCTGCATGTAGAAAACTTCAATTACTATAAATGCGGAAGGGGAGGTGTGGGAGAAGAAACTGATGAAATGGACTTAGTTATCTTTGCTGGTACCTTGTTCAGGAAAGGTGACCACAGTATGTTGTTACTGCCTCTGTAATCAGGGTATTGTCTTTGCAACAGTAGGGAATGGGCATCATCAACTGAAACAGAAATAATGCCAATTGCTTTTTTTTTTTTGTTTAAATTGGTAACACACTTACATGTATGGGTGTGATACATGCAACTGTAACAAATGTGAGTTCTTAAGTGCCTGGACATACACATGCAAAGCAGGTATGTGCATTTGTAACAGGGGTCTGTAGGTGTTAAATTAAGCAGATTTAGGAACAATCTTTATTTATAAAAGAAATACATTGATCCACTCTAATGTTTTCCCTCTGTCATACGCTTTCTTTTAACCATGGGCTGCTTCTCTTTAGGCTTATTCAATACGGATTCCCCAAAAGGGTGTTTCTTATGTGCAACCATTGGCTAAGAACAATGATGTCACACAAATAAGGAAAAAAACCCAACCAATAAACCGAAAAACAGACCAAACTCAAAAGAACACTAAATAAACAGATAACACCTCCCAGAAAAGTCTGCTATTTTCTTAAATGCTTGCTCATATCAGCACTTTTTTACTACTTTTCACCAAAATCCACCAGGTAATTTTATTTAGGCTCAGCTAGCGCGACACAGAAAATCAGCCCCAGCTAAGATGTGGTTACATCTTCCAAACAAAGAAAGGGATGGTCCAAAAGTACTGCATCCNTAACAATATTTTAACCCAGCATCTCAGACACAGTGCGAAAAAAGCCAGAATGCAGTCATCCTCAAGTCAGGGCTGCCAGATAAGCAATGACTCCATTAAGCTATGCCTGTGATCTGACACCATCTGAAAGGCAAGGCTGCTGCTCCGGGAGCCTGCCTGGTGCTCACTCCAGCTGCTGTTTGGCAAAGGCTTCAATTAGTACTGACCTCAGCCTGGGAATTTTTCTCCCTGGGTAGGGAAGGAAATATGACAGACTTAAATCTCTTCTGTCTCTAAGACTGGGGTGAAACCTGAATTCACCTCCTCCAGACCCACATGGGTAAAGGGTGCGCTGGTGAGGCCATATCCCAAGTACTGTGTTCAGTTTTGGGCCCCTCGCTACCAGAGGGACATTGAGGTGCTTGAGCGTGTCCACAGAAGAATAATGAGACTGGTGAGTGGTTTTGAATAGAAGTCTTGTGAGGGCGCTGGGGTTGTTCAGTCCAGAGAAGAGGATGCTGAGCAGAGACCTCATTGCTCTCTATTACTACCTGAAAAGAGGTTGTAGCAAGGTGGGGGGCAGCCTCTCCTCTCAGGTAGCAAGTGATAGGACAAGAAAAAAATGGCCTCAAGTTGCACCAGGGTACGTTTAGATTAAGTATTAGGAAAAATTTCTTCACCAAAAGGGTCATTGGGTACCGGAACGGTCTGCCCAGGAAGCTGGCAGAATCGCCATTCTTGGACCTGTTTAAATATGTTTGGATGAGAGTTTAAGGATATGGTCTAACAGTTACATATGGGGAGAAGTTAGGTTATGATTGGACTGAATGATCTTAAGGTCTTTTCCACATTCAAGGATTCAAGGATCAGCACAATAGCACAAACCAAAGCAAAGGCATGGATTTCTCAAACATTTCCAATGCAGGGGAACTGCTCCAACATGTTGCTATCAGCAGTGGTCCACAATGTGTGTATGTGCCCAAACTCACTCCTCTCCACAGACTCACTGGCTACCTTAAGGCAACACTGCTAAACACATACAGAGATAGAAACTCACATGCATGCAACTGTGTGTTATGCACAACAGGGGGGAAAAAAAACAAAACAGAAAATTGACAGCAACAAGAGTCTGAAAGAAAGATTTAGGGTCTATAGGGATCCTGAAAGTCAAAAGAGTTGTCAAGGAGAAAAAAAGAAAATAAAAGAGGGGAAATATATGAAAAGTGGCTACAATTTTAAAATTGAAATTGTTGTATTATCTTCCAAAGAGCTAACATTTCAAAAACAAGGAACCAAGTGCTACAGTAGTGATAAAGAAATTACTGAGATATGACATTCAGACTACTCTAGTCCCGTGGAGTTAAGATTACCTTTATTCCTGATTCATTCTGAAAAACAAAGGAAAAAATCCAAGCAGATTCTTGCACACAATTGGAGACCACTATAGAACAGAGATAGGTGACATTTCAGAACCATTAACAAACTTATTTTTTAACACAACGTGGAAAATGGACGAGCACTGTGGACTCAAATGATTAACAATGCATGAATTCCTCCAAATCAAAGGTAAAGTAAGCAAAAATGACAAGCAGAAGGAGAAAGCATCTTAAAAAAAATTACCACAGCTAGTTTTGGATCTAAAGGCAACACCAAGCCTGCCAACTTCTCAAAGAGGCTGCCAAGAAGCCAGATGCCATAACTGGAAGGATATTATCCAGAGTTTTACATCTAAGCCTCATGAGTGCCTTTGAAAAAGGACACAAAAAAAAAAGGGATACTGGAAAGAGCTCAAGCGTTTAATTTCTATCCCCACCCTAAATATTTATTTAAAAGTTAAATTGAAACCATTGCAAAAAAATTAAAGACAGGATGTGTAAATACAATGTTAAGTATTTACAATGACCCACAAGGGTGAGCTAGCCCTACCAAAGTACTGGAAAACTCTCTGGGAACATGAATTAAAGACCTGAAGTCATCCCAAACACCCAGTCTGAGCTGGGTTTCAGAGAGCACACAGTCCCCATTGAAGGCCTTGTGATGACAGAGCTTATAGAAGTGGTGCCTGCCCCTGCAGCCAGGGTGGGCACAGGACAATTCTATATAGCTGCTCTCCCACCAAATACAATAGGCAGATGACTCACCCCCACACTCAATGGGTTACACCTGCTGTATTATGGCCCTAGATATGCCGCAGTGCAAGAAAGCTCATTTCATTAGAGGAGCTGGCACTTGACTGTCACGCGAGAATGATGCCTTTGTTTTGGATGTGTTGGAGGCATGTTTGATCATATCACAGAGAAGATGCTAACTACCCTTGGGACAGATGCCATCTGTAGACCATCAGAACAGTTTAGATGGTCTACAGCTTTCTCCATTTTCATACCTGAGGAAGTCAGTGCAGTGATGTAGGTAAACAGACTGCAAGCAACAAGCTGGAAAAGAAAAGGACCTTAAATGTCTCTATTCAGCAACCAGACCAAAGGTCTGCTTCGCAAACCTCTGCTCTGCAGCAACATCCTGCAAAGCAGTGCTGACACATTTGATCCAGCTCCCTTTCTTATCTTTCTGATAAGAAAGGAAATTACCATAATAATAATATTTGGATTTTTAGTGTGAGTAGAACATCTACAGAAGTCTCTATTGAACTTGCAAGCACTATCTCTGGTTTTATTTCACACAGCCCCCATTCCATGAACTTAAATATAAGCACACACATTTATAACATTTGCATAATTCCATTTAAATCACTGGAACTCCTTCTGTGCATCAAGTTAAACACTTGCACAGGGTCCTCTTAGGTCACAGTCTTGCACTGTTTATGCAGAAAAAAATTTGTAGCCAGATTGATTTGTATATCCTGCCATCGCTTGGCACTGAGCATTTGTATCCCTTGACGTTAACTGGCATCTGTCAAGCTCTCTTCCATAAAAAGTTATTCAGTTGCACACATTTGTAATATCCAACTGCATAGATTATTTGGGTAAAGGAAAGGCAGTTATTTTGATTTCTGGCATAAAATACAGCATAAGTGTAAACTATGAACTGCAGAACACACGGAAAAATGTAATGACTTTTTCAAACACTGGCCAAGTAAAGCAGTATTCTACAAGACAAGAAACAAATGTTCATGTCAAAACTGCAAATGGAAGTGACCAAGCTTGCACTGGACTTGAAGGAGCACAAGATTCCACCTCCCTCCAAGACTGTGACAGGTTAATGTCTCATCTTATTAAACACACCTGCTCTGTCTCTCCTTCTGGACTGTCTACAGGCTCATTAGGATTCATTTGGGCTTTAGGGGTTTATTTTTTTAGAAAACACCAGATAGCATGCAAAAAAATAAATTAAGTATTGAATTAAACTAAATCTTCCTTTTTGCTAGTTCAAGTCTTATTTATAATGTGCATGCACCACTTTGCATTTGCCATGAAGCTCCTCAATTAGTTCATAGATAAGTTAACCTTCTATCTCCCATCAAATATAATTCATGTTCATTTTATACAACACAGCATTCTGCTGGCTATTATCCATCATTTACAAGTGTTATTTGTCTATAAAAATGACACTAAAAAGTTGAAAAATGATTCTGCTTTGCCTGCTTCTGGATGTGTTTTAACAAATGGTATCAATGCAAAAGGCTCTAAGTCATGTAAGAAGCAATTAGTCAAAGAAGCCATAAATATTTTTTTTAAAGGATATAAATGATTGCTTGCCAGATAGTAAAAGCTCTAAAGATTGCTACATAATAAAAGACTGAACATACACATACCTATCTGAGTAACTTCACCCCTGTGTGCAATCCCATTAGGATGAAAGGAGATTACTCAAGTCAGTAACATTAGCCAGGTGAGAAAGTGTTTGTCCTAAAATAGTTAAAATAGTATTCTTCATTATTTATCGTTAATGAAGTTAATCAAATTCAGTGCTACTTACTCATGCGTGCATTAAATGGAAACCTGAACATGACATGCATATTTATAGAACAGAGATTGAAAGATCATTATCTGTAAGGAAGAAAATCCAGCAAAGAAAAGGATGCATAAAATGTGTCTGTTATCTTATTAGAACATAAACTGTTTCGCTTAAAACATAAATATTTATTTTAATTAATTCAATTAACCTAAATAATAGCTTCCACACATGACAACTATAGCTAATGTATGAATTTCAGGAGTTCTGATGAAGATGGAGGTCATAGCCATTGCTACCACCAACCAACTGGTCTAATTCCACAAAAGTCAGCAGAATTATCAATTTATACCAGTGTACGTCTGGCACATAGCTTTCTGCTAACAGCATCTCTCAGACTGACTTGAAACATAATGCACTGCACACCACCAGAAATTCAAAAGAATGATAGATTGTTCTATTTACTTTTCAGTCAATAAACAAGGTGAGCATTCTCCAATTTTATCTTCAAATTCTAAATTCGCAACTGAAGAGACCTTTTATTTTTTTAATTTAGATACCTGTATACAGGTTTAGGGGCCAGACAGAAGGGTTTGGCAACCCCAGAGAGATAAAGAAGGATGAAAAAAAAAATTAAAAGTGCAAGTACTAAATATTCATGCCACTGGCATTCTGTATCTTCAGTGAATCCTTGCTCTATATATGGAATGAAACCTATAGTTAAGCACATAACTCCACTAGCTATCAGTTTTGAAAGAGTTCGTTATAATGTGAGGGGGAAAATATTCTGTAGGTTGCTAAATATACAGCAATATATACTGAGAACACAGGGAAAGTAGACATATTTCTGCATCTTATTCTACGTTCCTTGGGGTTCACAAAATGGCAGATCAGTTTTGTTTTAAGAACTATCCTATTGTTCAAACACCTGAAGAAAAAACAACGCATTAGTTTCAACCACATTTTCAAGTTCTATGACGAATTTACTGCCTCTTTTTATTACACAGCTTAAATATTCTAATTGGCACATGGCACACCTGCAGTCACTAGATATCCATTAGACTTTAACGGGTTTGAAATGGACCACAGTGTTATGGGGCTGGCAGACCTACCACAGTCCCATTTACAATGACACAAGGTAAGTGGGGGCATAAAACCACAATTGTTAATGCCACTGCAAGAATTAAAAAAAAGCTTCCTCTGCTTCCTACAGCCTGTATCATTATGGACAGCTTTGTACAGGTAAGGGCCAGAGTTCACAAGAACAGATGACCAAAATGAGGTCTACAGGCATGTGCAGGTAGCAGGAGAGGAGAGGAGCAGGTCTGCAGAGCAATACAGCTGCTGATGCAGTGTGCGTGCTGAGGCTTTGTTTCACTCTGCAAGCTGTATGCCCACCACGACTGCTTCCTAAATGGAGCACCTACCCAACCCATACTATGACTTGTCCTCTCTTCGGTAAGCATGAACCTTTGTGCACACCCACCACTGAAGTAACATGCTTTCCCTGTGCTCTGAGTCATGGCATGCCATGCAGGGGAAAAGAAAGAAAGTGATGCATTCTCCAGAAGAAGAGTTTGTCACCTCCTTCCACATCCCCCCAAAATCACAGATATAGAGTATTTATGTGCTTCACATAACAGAGGAAACAACTGAATATTTGTGCCAAATATGTTGCAAGTCTTATTCAGGAATGTTGTTCTTTCCCATGAGAACTGTCCCTGCAATGCCACCAAGGCCATTTGGATACCACTTGGGATACAAATTCTGTCCATTTCAAGAGAACAAGAAGTTCATAACAGTGAGAAGCACGAAAGGAAGACTGAGGTAGTCTGATCATGTCTACTGAAGGAGAAAGTGAGGGCTGGATAGATGTGGTTTTCATGAATGAAAAAGCCCTTTCTACTGATACAGTGTAGCAGTGTAAAAGCCAGCCGGAAAAGAAAATCCAAAACCCATTTGAGTGCCATGTAATAGTTTTTAATTTAATTAATTTCCATGCAAGAGGTTTAAAACGTTCCATGTTTTACAATACTTTGAAAATGTTAATAAAAGCCTACAGAAATCTGCAGATCTTTCTGCTTCTACGCAAATAACCCCTGCCTCTACTCCCAGGGAAGTGCAAAGGCTAGGTGAAGATTCATCTCCTCTTTTGCTCTCCCCAGCTTTTCAGGGCACTTCGATGTGCAGGAATAATCACGTTCTTCAGCAGACTCCTTTATTGAGTCAAAATAACTGATTCAACACGTTTAATCACAGAATCCTCCTTTTATCCTCTAATTATGAACCAGTGCCTGCTGAAATTAAAGCATCATGCTTGTAAATATTTTCAGGCTCAAAGGAAAAGGCAAAGCTAGCTGAGCAATTTGGTAAAAAAGAGAGGGGGAAATAACCCGGGCTCTCTGTATTCTGTAGTTAAAAGTGATGGGACCATTTTTATTTGGGTGGTTTTACACAATAAATTTTAAAGAGTAGTTGCTTAAGTACATCTAAAGGTTAAACCTTTAAGCGGCTAATCTGTATGTAAGAACAAGTAACTGTCAAATACTTAACCTTTTACAGATTAAAACTGTCTGCCTAACAGATGTGAAATCATCATTGTTGTAATTGTTTTAAGCAGATATCTGAGCATTTTCTGAGCTAGATCTTTTTTTGAGCAGTAATTTTATGCCCCAGGTCACTGCCGTGTCCATGGCTGTGATAAAACCACTGCTTTCCATAAGGAGTTGTATGTCAGGATTTTATAACTGCTGTACTGGTTTCCAGCACCAAAGTTATTGGTTGTAATGGGCAATTTTAAATTGTTATAAGATGAACTTGTAGGGTGACTGTAAATGTTTTATTGTTCAGTTGCTCTAAGTGGTTTTATAAGTGAATTTTCACAATAGTATGGACAGGGCATAGGAAGGAGAAAATGTTTCAATTTCTGATAAGCTATAAACATTACCACAAAATACTCTTTGACAATATTTGGCAGAAATGCGCTCAGTTGTTAGAATATGTCTAAAATGCCATTATATTTATCAGTGATAAGTATTACGGATGTAAGAAAAAAATATTTCTACTATGCTAAACAAGCATGGAAATGGTATTTTTTCCCATACATATATATATATATATAAATACTAGGGCAAAGTGCCTTGAAACCCTTCAGATACCTCTAAGCAGAAATATGTTCCCACATGGGTCTATGTTTAGGCCATTTTCCTATTTAATCACAACAAAATGTAATGACTGGACTATCCAGCAGACAAAGCTTATAATTCCAGTATCTTATATTCAGACATGGGGTTTGTGGGTATGGATTTTGGCTTGGCCCTCATCATACTGCTGAACACCACACTGGGAAAGTGGATTTGTCTCAGATTGAGGCCCAGGCTTCACACTCCCTTCAGCTTTTTGTAGTTTTGTATCATTCTAGCTGAGGTCAGGATTTTTCTGGTGCAGGATGCTGCACTGGCTCCAGTAAGGCCTAGAAACTGCCCTTCACAGACTGCAGCTACCTCCCCCACTGCCTTTCCTGAAAGACCTCATTTACTCCAGCAGGAAATTTCCTGCAAGTATGTGTTTTGGGCTCCATGCCAGACACTCAACCTACACTTTCTTTTTCCACCAACCAAGTAAATCCAGTTTTGAAATAAGAAAGATTTTTTAATTAATTCTTTTTAACCCTAATACATTGCACAGATTGATATGTATTGGATGATCGGGGGCTTCCTCAGCAAGCAAAGCGTCAGACTGGTGTCTCCCCCATCATCTACTCCCTCTTCCCTGGCTGTTATTTTGAACCTGCTAATCAATGTTAACCAAATATGATAGAGGTTTCCAAAAAGTCCTACTAAAAATCATCAGGTTTTATGCAGTTCTAATACCTTGGTCCTTCATTCATACCAGGAGATGGCAGCTAGCCCATCCATCAGCATGCACAGCTATGAAACTGCCCCAGATGCTGGTGTTTGCTCCCCAGAAAGAAAAGGACACAAGACAAATGCAATTACTGACAAAGAGTCTATGCAGTGGGGCTGCTGGGTTACAGAACACAAAAATACAATCTGGTTTCAGTAATTCCACTGCTCAAGGAAGCTTTTCTTTTTTTTTTTCCTACTTAGATGACTGGTTAAGGGGTTTTTTTGGTTTTTATTTTTTAAGTAAGAAACCTGAATTTTAATGATTGTCAGTTAGACCTTTTAAGTATTCAAAGCCCAAACACTGAAAACAGAAATAAGGTTTCGAAGAACAACAAAAATGTCAGCAAGTGCACACTCTCTTGCAAAGCACTCTGGAAATGACCCCTCACACCTTGATTCATCTGAAAAGGTGATGCAAAAGTCACTGCATCACCACCAGCCATACGAGAGGTCATTTCCAGGACACAATGAAGCAATATGCACTGACCTGCACACTGCATCAATGCAGTTTCCATACAAGTTTATTTCTGATCTGAGCTTGAGCAGAGAATGCCAGCTGTGCCATACTGTAAAGTGGATTTGTCATGTGGATTTATCCATACTTTGTCCATTAAGTCACCCTTGGGAATGAGCACTAGTTAGAACTCTCTGATAGATGTGAAGGGTTTTTATACAGATGAGGGGAGGGGGAAAAAAAAGGAATGCAGCAGTTCCCAGAGACTGCAGGAAAAAAAGAAAGGTATTATTAGCACATTGAAAGGCATCTGAAATATAAATTATTTGATAGCACATCACTTTATATATCCTGTTAATTACATGGTTAATATTATGGAATCTGACAACTCCCCACAGACATCAAGACTATTGATGAGTTCCATTTTAAGTTAGAAATTTCTCTCTTCTTGTGCAGAATTACCTCTTTAACCTCTTTCAGTCCAATAAATTCACATTAAAATGTGACCAGGAGTGACAACCTTGGGAGAGGACTAACCTCTCCCTCTATCATGTCATTTTAGCCTCAGTCTCAAATTGGTGCAGCACTCCCATAGCTATTAGCTCAGCTCTTCTCCTGCCTCCTGAGTAGATGAAGCAGTATGTCTAATTAATTTACAATCCTTAAGTACAAAGGTAGCTATCAGCAAAACTACATTAAAATCAAACTACCAATAAGGTAATTGTAAAATCATAATTTTCTGGGATGTTTTCACTAAATACCATCTTAGCTTTTTAGCTGAATGCTTCCCAAAGTCTAGCCTTACAGCTATATGAAAGTCAAATATTCTCTACATTATGGTGTATCTCACTCCACAGGGGAAAAAAAAAATAGAAAAAAGGGGGGGGAAAGGGACAGATACTGTTTATTACAAAGAAATGCAATTTAAAGCCAAGTCGATAAGATACTAACCTCTTATCCTCAAATGAGGGCTATGTTAGAAGTTGAAAACTAAGAGAACAGTTCTTACCACTCATAATTCAAAGACTGTTGTCAAAAGCTTTCTGTTCATAGAAATGCTATTGGTTTTATTCAGCTGGCAAAAACTGTGCAGTATTCTAAGTAGCTCAGACAGATAGCTTTTTTAGCTATACAGTTCAGAGCCAAATTTTCCTGAACAGCATAAGGACTTGATTTTGCTAATGTATACATGATGCACTGTAGCCGGTTCCAGAAATAACCGGCGTCCGTGAATGCAGGCTGAGGTCTAGGGAGGATACATACTAACAGTCGGATTTTCTATTCTGCTTCATACCCAGGCAGACAAGATAAAACAATCGGGGGAAAAAAAAAAAAGGTTGGTGAACTAAGAAGCTCTCTGGCAGCACAGAGCTCCAGGAGGAAGCTCTATCACTGCCCAGCTCCCTGCCTGCTTCTCACTGAGGAGAAAATACTGAATGCAAAGGATGGGAGGTTAAGAGCATCACACAGCACAGGCAAGATTCTCCACTGAGCTCCAGATCCCTTTGTGAAACTCTCATTTTTGCTGGGAACAAATAGTTGAGGGAGCTGAATGGCATCTAACCTTCTGCAAGCAACCATCCTTTCCTGCTCTTGACCCGGAGGAGAATAGCAATGAGGAGTAAAACCTGAAGCCCCCTTCACTCCCCTATTTTCACTGGTTGTCAGTGATACTTGCCAGCACCCTGAAGGAGATGTGGGGCCTTTTTTCTCTCTCTTTCCCCTGAATAAACCACTTTCTGCAAACATGCCGTTCTTGATTGGTGAGGGGCAGCAGAAGAGAGGCCGAGCTAATGTGCTGTGAGGAGCTGTCAGCATCTCTCTTAAGCAGGGCAGACTGCCAGCCTCTCCGAGCCAGGTATGTGGCAGCCTGGCCTTAACCAACCCTTATTTCCTATTCTCATGCTCCCGGTCTCTGTCACACACAGGGAATCCTGTAATCACATCCTGCTTTACCCCTACAGCCATGACCGTAACATAGCCCTAGACTTGGTCCTAGTCCTTTGTGCCTGATGGGACTCATGCGAAAAACTGCCAGAGGAGCAGAAAGCTGGACCAGCTAAAGACTTGGCTGCAACAGCCCACCAGTGGTTGCAGAGGAACAGATGTAGCCTTAGGTGTGAAATCTCATACTGTTTGCTCAGTATTGTTTGGTTTGAGTGGCCCTAAGGAACAAGCAACCGCATCAGAAACAGAGATGTTCTGCCAACGGGAACAGAACAGGACACTTATTTGTCCCTGTCTTCTTTCTGGAAGGAAATCATCTGCTACTGCTAACACTGAAATCTGTGCATCATGCTCATGTCTGCACCAGGTTGAGAAGTATGACAGAAGTTGCCAATTGCAGATAAAGGCTATCTTCAAAATTGGTATAGAAGTCACTATTTTGACTGCTACAGCACATTAGTGGTACTTCTCCTTCTTAAAAGAAATAACTAGAATTTGGTATGGGCATTACATTAGCTACATTTTACATTTATGTAAGCAAATTTGGTTAAATAACTGCACATATGTGTGTAATTTTCCACATACCAATGCCAGCACCCTGCAGACCGTGCAGCAGGCTACTCAGTTTACATTCTCATGTATTTTGCTTGCTCACATATAGGCAAGCCCACAGTTACTGATATTCTTTCAGAAATCTGACCTGCTGTCTACTAAGAAGTACTGCATGTCTCATCAGAAAATGCTGAATAGAGGATAATTCCTACATGAGAGTATGAGGACACGTGCCTTCGCCCTTTTTTGATGCCTCTTCCTCAAGCACATACCTGGCAGGTGCAATCCAGACCTTCATTTGTCACTCAGATACCAATAATGTGCTCTCCTGAAATACTCTAAATGAAATAAGAATTACCGTCTGTCTTTCTAGACCACCTTGGCATTAAGACAAAACTGGGCATATTCTCCAGGCAAACATGCTTTCTCTGAAAAACTATAAGTTAGGACAAATATTCCTGTCTCCTCTGAAGTAACATTTACCAGTCCTCACTAGTGAGAAACAGCTGGCTTCAGTTAATCTGGTGGGATAACAGTACACTTAATAAATGTAATGACATTAAGATCTAAACTTTCTTCTAAAACACTTGGATACAGTGATGAGCTGCACAGTTGGATGCAGAATTAGGCACCCAGCTCCCAGAATGGATTTCACGGTGCTGCACTGGGTGTCAAAGCTCCTCATGCTGAAGATGGGAAGAAGCCAGCACCCAACAACCAACTTCACCATACCCAGAGGTTATCCCAAGAGCCAAAATCCATGCCTGACAAAGGAAAATGTGAAAGATTATGCTTTTGTTGAGATTAGACTTCACTATGCAAGCATGACTCACAGCCCAAGTCCTATCTATGTATCTTTTTGTGTATTTAGGTCAGACAACACGGGTACACTTTTGAAAAGAAAACCAAAGGACACAGCCAAGCATACTGTTTTGATAACATGATCAAAACACCAGCACAAGAAAATGGGAAGCCCAGATTCAAGTATATCCTTAGCTATGGGGTTCACATACATAGATTTAGTCTCAAGAAACTACTTATTAGACCAAAGGTGTTTCTGGGTCATAAGCCCTTCACCACTCTTTCTAGAGCTTGACCCCAGTATGAATTCTAGGAATGCAGGAATCATGGCAGGAGTCCCAAGATTCAACCCTCACCTCCCTGAATGTCATTGTCACAAAGCTGTGTAATGGGTGACCGTGCAAGGAGTACAGACGACATGTGGCAACAGCATATAATGGACTTCTCTAGGTCTTTATGTACTGGGCCAACAACTCTACTAATCCTCAAACTGCCTATAGGCTTCCGCGCTAGTAAAGCCAGAGATAATGTCCGAGTATGTTGTTTCCACAAAACAAGGCCCTCTTGGGTGCCTAACTGGGTTGTGAAGGGTTTCTGAACTGTGGTGTTTCCTATGTTAGTTCTGCCTAACCTGTGCACATAAACCACTGTACTGCACCTTGCTTAAGAGCTGCAAAGACTGAAGTAAGTATCTGCTTTGCCATCACACAACCAGCTAAATTAATCTCCTGGCCCAAATTTTGAGTGCTTGGATCAACGAACAAAATCAAAACACAGTCTGCAAATAACTCAGGAATTATTGGCTGATGTTGCAATCATCAGGTATATTAAATGAGAGATATAATGAAAGCAGTTTTCAGTATCTCAGATAGACAGCAGCTAGTATGTTAGTACCAGATGCAGCTTCCAACCAGCCTGCTAACAAGCATCCTGTGTGGATTATTTGCTGTACTTTGACCTTCCAGAGCTGCTCGCTTTTTCTTTACACTGGAGACCTAAGATTCTTTCATGCTCCCTCAGTCTGTACTCCTCATAAGCAATGCAAGTTTGTCTCTTGCCTTAACTGACTTTCTCAGTAACCACACACCTTAAGATTACAGACTTCAGGTTTACATGCATTGCTGTAGGAAGTACTGTACAATGAGCTACCTTCTGACTGTCTGTTGTGCTTAGAAAATAGTGTCACAGGTAAGTCTGGTTCCACCTCTCTCTTTTAAAGCTTGTGATATCCTCACACCTACAAAAAAAAAAAAGGTTCACCTACCCTACATTTTCCAGGAAGCTTTGGGCATGTGTACGCATCACAGTGGAGGAGAGATCCCCAAACTAACGAAGACCGATGAAGGACTTCATATATAATACCAGGAAGCCCTACAAACTTTGACTGAGGAAAAGCACAGTTGTTATTCACATGATGCTAAGCCCAAAATAGTTAGACTTGCCTACTGAAAAAAAGCAGAGTATGAAGTTGATGAACACAGATAATTTTTTCCTATGAACGCATCTGAACTGCTTACAGACCTACTTATGAGATGTTCAGTGCAACTGGTGCCAAATTTCACAGAGTGCCACTTGAGGTAACTACAACCCCAGTGTTAATAATAATAGTAATAATAGTAATTTTTTTTATGGTCACACAGTGTATTTTTTTGCATCATTATTTAATGCATCTAGTCTGTATCAACTGTATGATAATTGAGTGTTGTCAGTAAAATTAATTTTGGCACCCTTTCTCTGAAAACTCTGGTTTGTTCTGTCTTGGGAATGAAATGTTTTGATACCAGTGATTTTCTTCAGAGAAAACAGCTTCCCAAGCTCCTGTTGCTAACCCCTACCTGCAGTGCTGCCATACGTCTCATATCCAGGCTCTACTTCATCCTGTATTTCTGCTTAATGAGTCCATGGTTATTTTCAAAGATCTTTTTCTATATCTTGCCATTATTAAGAAAAAGCAAGTTTCTGTTCACTCAGTGAAAATATAACCAGTGCTAGTTTTCCAGTGTTAAAAGCTTATATCACATGCTAAAAAAAACCAAAAACCCCCCAAAAATCAGGTGAAGCCTGCACCTATCAGGAAAGGACTTATACCAGACATATTAAAGACTTAACCCAAGCATGTCTCACATTGGTTGCAGTACTTTTGCTTGATTGCTGAGAGGTGAACCTTTGCAGGCAGATCATATTCATCAATGTATCACACATAACTATGTAATTGTGCCAGAGACTCATTAAAGATCTGCTCAAATCTTCCTTCCTAATTTCTATTTCCTCCTCTGTGAGTTGCTTTGATTTGAGAAATCTCTTCTGTAAAAGCCGTCCATTGTTTGGGTTCTAAGAGGAAATGTAGGTGTTTAATTGTTGGATGTGGTTTTAATTATAATTTTTTATCTCCACCACAAACCCTCCTCATAAATCGTGACAAGTCTGTTGGCATCCTGCTGTATCAGACTGGAGGTAGCTAACTCACTAAGCACATCACCCAGCTGAAGAAAAACATAAATTCCCTCCAACTTGGCTCAGAATTGCTAATTGCTTAAAGGCAGTGTCCTGAACTGGCAAAGGAAACCACTGTAAGTAAGTCCTAGGGAGATGCAAGACTACCAACTCAGTAGGGTCTAGTAATATTTTAAATGGTTTCTGGTTTATTGAGATCATGCAAGCATCTTTGCTCTGAATATACTCCTTATTTAAACACAAGTGTGGTGATTTACAATCCAGTAAATCCCCAGCCTCATTCCTATGCAGCCCATATCATGATAGTAAAGAAGGCTCATTTGCCAGAGAAAGCAAAGAAGGATATGCTTTCACTTCTATAAAATCTGTCACCTAGACTGAGAGAGGTCTCTTCCCTCTCAAAGGCAGATATGGGGGTAAAAAAAGCAGTGATCTGGTCAGTTCCTGTAATTCCTTGATGCCATTTCTCAATGGAGCTTGTTCCTGCTCCTCCTCATACCATTTTCAACAGCCAAGAAGCATTTTCAATAGGTACTCTCTTTTCTACCACATGGAGATATTTTGTGCCAGGCAGACAGCAACTCTTGATCTCTTTTAGTATCTCCACTGAGGCCTGAAGTTCACTACTTTTGAATATCCTCTGAGGCAGCAGGACAATATGCAATCACAGTATGGGACTATCAGGTTCCTGTCTCTCCCTGCCTGAGACAATCTGACTTCCATCACCCTCAAGAAGGTTCCCATGGATTCATAGCTCTTACACTAAAGCTCTCCTAAAAAAGTGAATGTTTTGATGGGAACTGAGTGGGTACTCAGGATGCTGATGATCTGAAATGGTAAGGGCACTCACCTGACACACACAAAATCTTAATTCAAATAAATTTGAGAATAGATGTAAACTTGTAAAGATTAGAGATGTAATTTGTAAAAAAATGCCTAAGCTGACAGAAAGATCATGTTTATGGGTGTGACATTGTTTATATTTTCAGGATGGTATCATGACTTCTGGGAGTACAGGCACACTGAAAAATTATGCTTAAGCTTTAGTCTCCCATATGTTCTGCTCCCCCTGGACATGCCCTGGAAATGTTGACATGAAAAAAGGAAGTCAGCAGTTTTGCCAGGATTCTGAAGTAAGCCAGTCATGGTGGAAGCCTGACATCCAGAAGACCTGGAAAATAGCCAGACTGTGCACAGCATGTCCATCCTGTGTGCCTGCATTCAGGTGCATCAGATTTATTATGCATGTGCACATCACTTGATTTATTGCCATGGTTTATTACCAGGTGCAGCAAGGCCAACATCAAGCTCAGAACATGTTGGATTTAATGTATGTGCATAGCATATCTGTGAGCACACACAATCACCTTTTCTCCTGAGACTTCTTAGGAGGAAATACAGGAATCATACTAAAAACTTCTGGATTCACTTTGGTTTCGTACTTGTCTGCCAGTAGAGACACACTTCTGGGATAAAGCAAACACAGCTACTTTAGCATACTCTTAGAGTGTATTGTTAGAAAGCTTGTTTGTACTTTTCAATCCCCCAGAGGGAACTGTAGGCAGGTAAGGACAAACCAGCAGCATTTCAATAGGGCTAGCCTGTTTCTGTACCACACAGCAGATACATTAGCACCTAATGAGTTATGATGACTTCAGTGTTAACAGATCACTTTTCTTCCACCAAACGAATTAGAGTATAAGCACCACTGAAACTTTATTAGCTGGCTTTGCATGTAAGTATGAGTTGAGGAAAGGAAAATACTTCAGTCATATATTTGTTCAAAACCATCAGAATATGATTTTCTTTAAAGTGTTCAATGGGAGGCAGGTGTCCAAAGAATTTTTCAAAGTCGGAATTAAGTATCTTTGACTGGCATCCAGCTGTGATGGATGTAGGAATTAGGTATCTTTGACTGGCATCCAGCTGTGGGCCCAAGACTAACTCTGATCCCAAGCAGCAGTACTGTAGTAGTACACCCTAGCAGTACTCTAATATGTGTATTTAATTAGTTCGCACTGCTGCCAGACTTACTCTAATGAGGTGCTGGAGTGCCTTGAAGAATACGCAATAGCTATAATCTGTTCAATACACTAAGGCCTAAGGAGCTTCAATCCTTGCTCATTGTGGACACACTCTAAGGAAAGAGAGGAGTTACCTGCATCTCCAGGTACCACTCCAGGGAGCCCTCCCACACCTTTGAGACACTCCTTCATGTTCCATCCCTCCTCATGATGGCCACCACGAGCAGAGGGCTCACTTCATTCACCCAGCCCTTGAATTTCTGCCCCTAGAACAATGTATTGTACCCCCACCTCACACACACCAGCCTTTCTCACTGTTCCTGCAGCTGAACCTGTCTCTTTCAACCTGACTGCAGCAATTGCATTGGTAATTCTGCAGGTTCCAGGATCACATGCACGAAGGTATAATTTCTTTGTGTCAGATCATGGAGATGTCTCAAGTGCACACATTGCCATTGATCTCATATGAACACAGGCTCTAATCATCCTACCTCAGGGAACCCGCAGAACTTCAACTCTTTGGGGTTATGGTAGTTCTAAACTGCAATGCTGAGACTTAGCCTACCTCTCTATGGGGATTTGTGGGCAGGGGCATTTTTCTGCCATTGTACATACATCAGTTTGCACAGTTGGGATGATGAGAGTCAGCTCCAGCTAAAATGCCACAGCAAACAGCATTTCCCACACAGGATGATTTGACTTTGAGACTCTTTTTCTTTACAGCTCTTCACTGGTTCCCAGTTCTCTCACTATGAAAGCCCTTCGTGGTCTACTCCCATCATTATGAAAAGTCATTACAAAGTCTTCTCTTAACCCATGAGGGCAAGTCTCTCTTCATGTTTCTAACTAGCACCTTCAGGGTATCCCTGTGTTGTTACTCATGCTTGGGCGGAGTCCTCATAGACATGCACCAAATTGCTTCATTGTTCTTTTTGAGATTCTATAAAAGAAAGTTCTTTTTATTCTCATCATGCTCACACTCATGCATTTGGCAGCACGGTCAGGCTAGCAGTTTGCTGCAACCACTGTTTATTTGGGTACTTAAAACACTGTGTCTTTTCAATCTGATGAGTTTTGCTCAATTCCATCACTTTCTTTTATGTTTCACATTGCAAAGTTTCTGGTCCCATGACAGGCTCTTTGTCATGTGTTTGGATAGCGCCTAGTGCAGCAAATCTGGTTTCACACCTTCAGATGTGAAGTCCAATGGAAACACACCTGAAAAACAACAGTGACAGGCAGAAAAGTAAAATAACATAGCTGTCACCCTCCCCTGGAGTCAGTGCAGAGCCATTCCAGCCTATCAAAGAAACATTGTTATGATGGGAACATGAGGTGTCTCACTATTGTTTCTACTGGAGTAAAGACTTAGGATGTTTCCTCTTCTGGGAAATCTACATTGTAGTTTAATTTCAAATCATTCATGTTCCAGAATTAACCACAACTATTTTCCTTCCTCTTTTTAACCCACATGATAATTTATTCCCTCTTTTTTTTAGCTATAGGTTACTTCACTGTGTTCAAGTGTGTCACAGAACTCATTTTTCTAGTTACTCTGACAAACCTGACATCTTGCAGCTGTTACACATCTTGTTTCAATTATGTCTCCAGATAAAAAGAATTCTTAAAGCCTGAAGGCTGCAGATGGCTTCCTGGTGAGGGGTTAACTTCGGCTTCATATTAAAGTCTTTTGGGGATCCCTTTTGTTGGGCTGTTGTCTTCAGTCTCCTTCTGTTATGCCTTTCTAATTTTGCTATCTCACTTACCATAACCCCAATTCTCATTCACAGAAGAGGAGCTGGAGCACCAGTATCCATCTCTGCCTCCTTTCCACCCAAAGATGCCTAGGGGGGAAATGAAGTATCTGCCACTTGAACCTTATCTCCACATATTATACAGGCTGCTTATGAGAGGGCACAGCTGAACAAGCACAAATCAATGGAATGACAACTCAGACCACCACTAGTTCCTAATAAATTCTGGACTGTCCCACAGACTTGGGAAGCTCTTGACAACTGGTGATGCTCTCAGCATCTGGCAAACCACTTGTGTCTAATTGGGTACCCTGAGATATTTACACTGTGCTTAATGGTTACAGAACAGATTGATCACCCTATTCTTGGTATCTATCCAAAAAGGGTATATAAAATCCTTTGATCTTGCTAAGGCAGCAAAACATGTCTAACCATCAGTTATGCAAAGGTGGTTGTTATTAATTTGAATACTGCACAGAGAGGAAAGAACAGAAGTACCATATAATGAGATATATTAAGACTACAAAAGAATTAAGTGAAGCCGTTATGTTATGAATCATGATTTTATTGTTTAGCAGTCAGCTCTTGATGTAATTCAGATAATAATGAATGGGCTAATTCCTTCCACCTTTATGCAGGCAAAACTTCCACTGACTTCAAAGAGAAAGTTGTCCAAGTCAGGACTAGGGACTGCTGCATCTATCCCATTATTTGCAAATGCTCTTTTGAATATAAAGTGTTCCTTTATAATGCACTACTGCCAATAACAGTAACATTTACATAATATAAACCTCTTACATAAATGTCTTTCATGGTCAAAAAAACCTTTTTATTCTTATTGCAAACTGCCACATTAAAAGTTCTCCTGAAAACCCCAATATTTATTATAGGAACATAGAGAATTTCTCACTGAACCATTTTGATCTTCTTACATTCTGCTCAATATTTTTCATTTCATTTTACCACAACATTTTTCTCAGAAGAGTACATTATTTATTGATTATTAGCAAAAGGATGATTTATCATTGCAAATATTTCTCTTTATCATAGAAAACAGTGCCAAAAATTGGAAAATGTGCTGTCTTGTTATGTTTTAGCAGATGCCAGTAGTATTTGAGGAAACAAATTAATAAATAGCCCTGTATCACTGTTCTCTCACTCTGTAGTTGTAAGTTAACATGCTACATTTCAAATCAGTACTTTTAAGTAGTTCTTAAAGTAATTACTCAAAAAGTATGCTTAAGCATCATATTTTCTGGTTTGATTAGGGTAGGACTCTTTGGGTTTTTGCCAAAAATTGATTTTTTTTTTTTTAAATCTATGATTATAAAGTATTCACTTCCATGTGGAACTTATTTTAATATTGTGAATCCTAATGCCTCAGAAAAGCACACAAAACAATAGATGGGCACTACTTGATTGTTTTAAATAGAAATTAATTAATTATGAAACAGCTGCAATAGCCTAAATTACTTATTTCCCCTTTCAGTAAAAACAAATTTACAGGCATTTGCAGAGCATACAAAAATAAAGAGAGAGACAAGAAATTCTGTAATAAAAGAAGTCGCATAGAATTGTCTGTGATCCTTATTTCCAGAAAGTAAATAATTAATAGCTCCAAGGAAGCATACTAGAGATTACTATTTCTATTATACAACCACATTGAGCAGTAAAATAATGCTTTAAAACTCAACAACAAATGACTCAGAAGAGTTTACCTTTCTACAGAATAATTTCTTCTCAGCTGAAAACAGCTATTTTTTTCACATTACAAACAGACTATGACTTGAAAGAAGGTTCTCAGTCATTTAGTCAAGACAGATGAGCAATGAGTGTTAGAAAACCTACCAAGGCATCAAAAGATCTACAGTCAAGGCCATTAAAGAATAGCTAATCTGCTCTAGTTCTAATTTTCTGCTAATGGGTTTCCTTAAATGGGCTTTACATCAGCTGTAATTAGTTCATGATATTGCTACTTATATACTTCTAAGAACAACAACAACCAAAAAAAAAAAGGGCTACACTTCTACCACATAGTACGTAATCACATTCACACAGCCATGAAGCCAAGGTAGTAAGTTCTTGTATGGTGTGAAGCCTTGAAGAGTGTCGTAAAGCTTGGACATACAGAAGCCAGGACAGGCCCTGCAGTTAGAGCATTTATCTGTGCGTTCATTTGTTGTGGTTATCTCAATGCCACTTTACTTCAGATGTTGCAGAACTGGCTGTACTAAATGGCCATATATATTGGAAGTATATACATTTTTGTTTCTAATGCTAGGGGTTCAGAACAGACTTTCATAGCCAGTAGAAGTGACAAGAAAAAAAAGGCCAAATGAAAACCCCTTGCCACTTTATGGTATAGCATGACTGGGTTCCGAAGGGATGCACTGGTTCTTAGAAAAAGGATCTTTTATATGAGAAGGCAGCAGTCTGACCCAATTACCCAAGAGAAACATATGAACCTGTGGCACACTTGGACACATCTATACAGTGCTGGTTTGAGGCTAATTGGAATATTTTAATGAGAGAAATTATATCATTGGCTGTGAAAAGAAAACAATGGTGATGTCTATATCACTCATAGGTTCTGCTGAGAGATATTAAAAGAAGAAACATAAAGTCAGTCAGTCTCTGCTGCTGCTTGCTATATTAACTATCTCTGCCTGAACCTGTGTAACTTGAACTAATCAATTCTTCTTCTAACTCTGGCAATCGTTCTTCTTCTAAATCTGGCAATCTCATCCCTGCATGTAAGCCTTCTGAAATAAGGGATGGGGTGGGAAAAACAGCAGGGGAGTTGGTTCAGAGCCCTCCTGGGCAGTTTCTGCCATTTGGGAGGGGTTTTGAATTTCTGTATTACTTTTAACTTGTATATAGTTGTGAATATCTGTATATATGTTTGTCAATTTCTGCTACTCTGTAAAATATATCTTCATTCCTTAACTTCCAGCTGGCTGAGTTAGTCTGGTAAATTGTGGAGAGGGGAAACTACCCCAAACTACCACAAAGGGGTACACCTCCAAAAGCTAGTTGCAAGCACAGTGGTATACCCAAATACACAAGGCAATGTGGTGATACTAACTCAGATCACTTGGGATCACGGTGGTTTTCTTGCAGAGAGGCTGAGTAAATGGACCGGTACAAAATCACCTCTTGTACTAAGAAATTCTTGACAGTCTCTGGGCCTAACCACACACAAAGCACATTGAAACATTAATTTACTTTTTAAACTGGCAACATTTAGTGAACTCAAGGTCATAATCCTGCAGGAAATGTTACATTCTCCTTGCCAAACACATATTAATAAATACACACTTAGCTTTTCCTGCTGTCTTTTAAAAAAGTTGATGACATGGCGAGTTCCCTCTTTGACTATTTGAGAAACAACAACAACAACAAAATGTTTAGAAGTGCCTTCCATTGGGTGTATATCGATACATCTATCTTCTCCAGAGTATCTCTGTCAACAAAATCTGCTCTTTTTTTTCTGGACTGAGGCTCAACCGTCTACCACACTTGCTGTTTAAAACAAAGGAAAACAAAACCACTAAAGTTACATCATTGCCTCCTAAAATCAACAGACCTGAGAGATGAACCCTCCTGATCAATCAGAAGCAGTCAATGACAGAAAGAATCAGCTTCCTGTTGGTGTACAGCTACAGATAGACATCACTTAGTAATGTCAGAACAAAAGCTACACCTCCACAGAGGTGGTTTAGGATATCTGCCCACACCCATACATCACAACGGGTTTCCCAAAATCTTCACAGTGACTAAAGCAAAGACAACAAGGGCAAAAGTAGGGAGATGGATGGTAGGAGACACCACTGCTAGGGCAGCTTCTGAATTTGAACCCTGCAAATGCAAACTCAACAATCTTCTATCCTCCTGATCCATCTACCTGTCATATTTGCATTTCTCATACCCCTGCAGGTAATCATAGTATTCAGGAACCCAGACTGCACCATAGCAAAAATGCACAGACCAAAACAGCCACCACTTTCTAATGGATTTCAAAAGCAATCTAAACATACTCAGTGTAAGGAGATGACATCTTTATCCTCTATTTGTCCACTCCTGCTATTCAGCCAAAGCAGACTGAGCCACAAAGGACTCTTTCTTTGGTCCAAAACATGTGAAAACAGCCACACAGGAAGACTGGGTTACATTAAGAAGTTGCACAGCTTTGTCAGATACAACCTTCTAGTTTTCAGCTTTTAAGTACTTACAGTTGTAGCTCATCTTTATTGAGGAACAAAACATAGCAACAGAAAGCTGCTTAGAAAAGATTTCTAGTCCCTTCTGCAGAGTTTTGACTGCTGAGACCACCGCCGCTGCATTGCAACTAATTTATTTTTTAAAAAAATACACAAAGGATCTCTGAGGATGAGTTTAAATTGCATTCATACTGTCAGATTTCCCAAGATACAGGCCCTCAGTACATGCAGCCAGGTTAAAATCTTCCTAAGAGAATAAAATGCAGTCAACTTAAGTCACTAAGACTACTTTTTGTTTGCCTTAAAGTATTACAAATGCTGAGATATCAAGCTGTAAGGGAGGAACTCAAGTCATGTTTTTGGGGTTTTTTTTTTCGCCTTTGAGAAGACATAGAAAATGTTTAGCATGGAGTATTAATAATTGCTGTCATGTTCATTTAACTGACACTACAGTTCATTCACCTTTTCCCTGTATAAAAATCTGTAGATACCCAAAAATTTTTAAGAAATTGCATAGATTATTACCCGAGTAGAAGAGTAAACTACAAGTGCCCATTTTTGCCCTCCCAGAGCCTTAGGCAGCACCAGCAATCACAACTGGTGACCAAACATTGATTTTGAGAGACAGAAGACCAGTGAGCAGCCCTACTGGTAATAATGTGAACATGGTGGGTTTGGCCAGAGCAGGAGCTAGCAGGCTCCCGAGGACCAGTCAGACAGCAAATCCAGTCCCCAGCAGCAGCACTGAAATGGTAATTCCTATTCCCCAGCATGGCAGGGTTACAAAGAGATGGTTTTGTTCAAAACCAAGGAAGCTTGGTTACAGCTTCCCATTTTCCTCCTTTCAGTTTTTCACAAAGAACTTGTGGTTTTCCACTGGAATTAGCCTTACAGCCAACTAGCCCCTACGCAAAGAAACTTCATATGGATTTCCTAGAAAATGCCATCTTGTTGAGATCTCACTTTGTGAGGATGTCACTTCAAGGTTACAACTTGTTCAGTCTGACAGATGAGACCCCCTATCACACAGAACTTAACCTCTCTGGTTTTGAGCTGTAATATCAGGTTTTTTCCTTTATTTTTATTGATTTTACTTTTACTACTCCTATTGTCAAAACAAGTTACAGCCAGACTTTAAGGTATCTCCGAATAAACACTGTGAATGATTGCCAAAACTCTTTATAGCCATGCTTTGCTGTTTCTTAGTATAACTACAATGGCAAATGGATTAATTTGTTATATGACATTAAAAACCTTAAACAGTTACCTTCTCTAATGAGAGTCATGGCATTGAGTATGATGTTATTGCTAATATATGGATGACAAGATGTTCCCACAGTCAGCATTTTTTCTGTGTTGTGTTTGGGTTTTTTTGTTTGTTGTGGGGTTTTGGAAGTTTTTTTGGTTGGTTGGTTCTTTGGCTTTTTGTTCTGGTTGTTTGGTTTGGGACATTCTGTGGCATTGTTTTGTTTGTTTATTGGGTTATATTGCTCAATGGTCCATATTTTGATTCCGCCAGTTTTAAGAAACATGGCATGTCCCTTAAAATATTCACGTTGAATGGGAAATGCTGCACACACCTCACCCCCTCTTCGAAATCCTCCACCAATAACCTAGAAAGGTTTCTGCCTCAATCTCTGATGGAAAACATCCCCAGAGAAGCACAAATCTACAAGTCTGAACATTAGAAGAAAGCCCAAAAGGCTTTCTCCCCTAATCACACAAGAGGTCAAGGGTGCTCAAGCAGTCCTCAGAGAGAGAGATGAAAGTGCATTCACTGTCATAGTGCTGTACCAAAATTCCATTTATCATTTAAAAAAAAAGCACAGAAGTTTAAAAAAAAATTTCTTAAAAAAAAAAAATTACCAAGGACTGCAAATCAGAGATGATGGGCCAGATCCTTACCTGACATAAACTGCAAAGTTTCTGAACTAGGTGGAGACTTCAACCAAACAATGAGGATGTGGCACATGACATCCAGGAAACCAGCACTTGCATGGCAAAACAGTGGTATATTTTAAAAATGAATATTCAGCTGATGTTTGTAAAGCATTATGACCATGAAAAGCTTGCTCTTCCTTTTATTTATTTTATTTTATTTAGCACATACAAACTGTTCAGTGCTGTAAGAAAAAGACCCACAAACAATGAAAGTAATTCCTGACCTTAAGTGCTTCCAGCCTAAAAACCAGGCATCAGAAGAAAGAACATGCTGTGAAAGTGGGAGAAGGGAACACCCTACAGTTATTATTCGTGTTATTGTTTGTTCACAACTTATAATCATCACAGAAAGAGCAAATTTCTACATGGGATCTTAACAAGGGAAAGGTGGTAGCTGTGAGTTGGTAGTGGGAGGAAGGCAGAATGGGAAACACCGTGAAGACAGAAATAAGGAGACAAATGGCATTTCAAGCATTATGGGTAGAAAGAGGCCAAGGAAAATAAATAAAGGACAAAGTTCAAGACACAGGCTGAAGTAGAATAGTAAAGGAGGGATAAAGGAAGACCTTAACTTTTTTTTCTTTTTTTTTTTTTTTTGTGAGAGGGAGGTATTATCACTACATATTGTCTGTAAAAAAGGGAAGGTAAGCTGGTCCAGCTTCTCACCCTGCTGAGAGAATAGTTGGAGTGACCCCTCTCCCTCAGTATAGTTACTTACTGTTACCTCAAAATAAGCATCTTGATCTTCTACTTTGAAAAAGCATCTGTAGAATTAGAATCTGTCTTAAATTGTCTCAAGTAAACACTGCACAATGAGAAAAAAACCCTTGACTTACATAAATACAAAATCTAGTGACTAAAAGCCAGGCAACTTGGGATCGAGAAGTCACAAAAGGTTCATTTATAAGACTGCTGGAAGTCTGGCCACTTCTTTTTAATTTCCAAACAAAACTCTTACTGACTCCAAATGGAGCAAGAATAGACCCAAAGATAGCAAATGAACTAATAAATCAACACATGGTCTGTAAAACACACTGAGACACCTTACACTGTGGCTCTGGATATCAATCTCAACTTGGAAGCTATACAGTTGTCCATTTTTTACATGTGTATCTGGCCCCTACAAAACTGATGATAACTCAGAACACCCAGAAGTATCAGATAAATACCAAAGAAACCAGTGACTGACCTGGCTTCCTTTACCTAAATAAACACCATTTTGTTTGTGACTACTAAACATCTTACATTCAAAAGTATCTTCTTGTCTTGTCCAGTACAGTAAATGTTTTAATAGCTCTGCTAATAGTTTCAAATTAATGGAGGAAAAACTCGGCTTATGCATCTTACTTGCATAATCATGTGAGAAGGGGCATTCCTAAGTGGTCTTTACTAGGGTTATCACTGTGCTCAAACCTAAGCACAGAGCTAAAGATCTGGTTGAATTCTGATCCAGATTTGTCAAATATGGCAAATAACAACAAACGTCTGTAATGCAGAACTAGTCCTGGCACTCCAGTTAGGTTCTCTGGTCTGCTCATTTGCTGCTTTCCATCCTGTATAATATGTTTTCTGCTGTACATGGGGCATATGAAACACCTATAACTGAGATTTTCCATCTCTCTTTGTCTAGTGTAAACAAATACAAAGCTATAAGGCGCTGAAGATGCCACATCCCTGAGTCTGGACAAGTAAAACCACACATACAGCATACAAATAAATGCATGGAGAAAGAAAAACAGGAGATGGGGCTGTGGTTCAAAGTCATTAGTGTCATGTGTTGGGGATAACTGGGTTAGTCAGCAGTAATGGCACTATAAGTTGGCCTAATCACACCAAAATGGTCCAGAAAAAGCTTACCAAATGGGCACGAGTTGGTGTTTATGCTACAGATCAGTATGTTTTCTTAAAAAATTTCTATGAGTTTGTACTCAGCTTTCACTATTTGAATTATAGTAGTTTTCTGGGAAGCAGAAGTGTTATTGGCATCAACGTAATCTGGAAAAACTGGAATTAGTAGAAAACAGCTTACAATCTTCTCCCATTGCAGTTTACTGGTTAAATATTATCTTATAATCACAACATCATATATTATTACAGTTTCTATGCTACAACAAAGTAAAAGACAGCACATATTAGCTGGAGATAACAATATGTAAGTAACAATCAATGAGAATTTATAAGCATACTGCTGTTCATCTGGAAACTATTTTATTTTCCAAGAACATACCAAATAAAATTAAAACCCAAAACCAACCAAACAAAAAACCTCCACTTTAGAACCTCACATTAACATATAATTACTGCACTTTTAAGCAAAATATTCACCAAATACTGAAAAAAGTGGATTTTCAATCATAAATTAAGTGTGTTAATTGCTGTTACAACTGCATTTTAAAGAATAAAGGACAATATTCATTATTGCTGCATAGAAAATTTAGTCTCTTTAAGTGTTGCTCTTTGCCATGATATACTTCCTATCTATGTGGTATCCTACAGTTTGCTTTTTGGCACTATTTTGACGGTATCCTGACAAAACTTCAGGGGTTAAAATTAACATACCAGCTTTGTTTTGGTCAGTTCAGTATAGTATCCAAATCACATTCCTTGAAAATGCCCATGATCTGCCCACTGGCGAGCAAGTAGGACAGCAGGAGGGCAGAATGAGGAATGCACCCTGCCTGCAATGGGAGATCAACCTGGAGCCCTTTGCCACAGCTGCCACAGCACCAAGGCACTGCCATCCTTCATGACAGACTGTCAAAGCTTTCTCTAAGTGCAAGTAGCTCGTTGGTATTTTTTTAACACTGCTCATACAACTTTTCAAAATTACTATTCCTAACCATTCGATAAAAAAGATGCTCAATGATAAACTTCCAGCTCGTGATCTCAGATACTCCAAGGCAAAGCTGCTCAGTGAAACTTAGTGCTGTAAAAGGATGCAAACACACAGCAGCAAACACCTGCAACACTCCTGCCCCAGGGATGAGCTCTGCTTAAAGTAGGTGAGATCCCTTCACTAGGTACTGGTCTGGACATTTGTGGGTTCAACCCCTATACAGGGGTGAGAGTTCAGCAACAGATGCAGGCCTGCCACTCTGCAATGACTTTTATGATGCCGTTTGAATCTCTGCTGTTGAACCCACCTTCTAAACAGCGACAATAAAGGAAACCAAACAGCATGATCTGTGAAACTGCAAAATCACTTGTAACACAAACACAGACATTTTTAATCAGGTAATTTAAGTGGAAAATGGTTTATATCCCTTTGGACCTGTACAGGAGCTTTCTGCCAACTACCGTCACTTGAAAGGGACTCAACAACAGTGGAAAAGCATGCTGGAAAGGTTATGTAAAGAAGCAATTGCCAGGCACAGCCTAAAGCCTTAAATCTTACAGTTACATTGCTAGCTTTTCAAATTCAGTATTAACTCAAATAGGCACTTGCAGAACAGACTAATCAACAGCAGGCTTTTGCTGGAAAAATTAATTCCCCCCGAAGTTTGTCTTCATTCAAGGAGAAAGGGAAAAAGCATTAAAATGTGTAAAAGTACTATTTCTCCAGATCTTGTTTAACAGGAAAAAAACCACATAATTTAATCGTAAAACTGTGCATATGGACTGAAAATTTAAAATCAGACCAGAGATAAATGTTATGGTTTGGATATAAACAGAATATTGGTATTTATAATTGAAGTGAGGACATAACCTTAACTTGTGTCACTGGCAGAAACACTGTAATTAAAAACTTTTATGGGGTAGTAACTAATTTTGCATTATATGCGCTCTTCAAAGTTCCCACAGCAATATACAAGTTTTATTAGACTACATGTTATCAATGTATGCATTTATAAGAACCCGCATTAAGCAGTGCAAGCTGTTCTCACCATCCTGGGGTCTTTTGTAAGAAGTGGCTCAACTAACGGGCATCGCTGGTCCACCTGCTACCGAGGACATAAGCAGGCGCTGCCAAACGCGCACTCCACTGATAGAAGCTATGGATCACCTAGCGTGTTCCACAACCCCCTACACCATCACACCCCCACCACCACCCCCATACACAACCCCCGCTAAACGGGGGAAAAGAAATGCATACCCTTAACTGACTTCGGGTAAAAGTAATCTCAGCTCCCCAAACTACCGACCTAACTAGCCGGACACAAAGTGTCACCGCTGTCCCTGCGCCGCACCCACAGCTGCGCGCATCCAACCCCGGCGGGATGCGCAGCCACCCCGCTGGGGAAGGCGCACACCGCCTGTCCGCGGAGCTGGGGACATCCCACCGCGGGAAAGGGGAGTGTTCACCGGGACTGCGTCCCATCACGGGCTCCCAACGCGTGCCACCGCGGCGGAGTTCCGGGAGTCTCTGCGTTGACCCAGGGGTCCCTCCCTATACATCGGGTGGCTCTGTGGTGACCGCCACGGATTCCCGTCCGTCTGCGGAATCCAACGGGGACCTGCCGCCACGGGGCCGAGCTGTGCCGGACGGGCGGCGGGGACCTGCGGCCATCCAGGGGCGGCGCGACTCCAGCAGCAAACTCCGGGACTTGGCAGAAGCAGCGGCCTGAGGAGGGTGGTGCGGGGGGGAGGGCAGCACTTCCCACCTCCAGCCGCTAATGACATTTCTAGAAATTGTTTCCTCTCCTCCCTGGCAGCCCCGCACCCGCCGCCGGGGCGGGCAGGGACGCGAGTGTGCAGGAGGAGGTCAAGGGCACGCAATGGAGGGGGAAACAGAACGGGAAAGCAGAGGAGAGCGGCGTAACCGAGGGGGACAATAAAAGAGGCTCAGTGGGGTGTTGCAGAGCTAAGGGGAGTGTGTGAAAGGGGCATGCAGGAGATATAGGGGACGAACTCCAGGGAATGCAACCCGGGGTGCCAGTGACGGGTGAACGCAGGGGAATATTGGGGGAGCCGGGGGGGGGGTAAAGGGTGGGGGGAGGCGAGTGCGGGACACCCTTCAGCCAAACATCACATTCACCTCTCGGAACCACCCTGGCAGCCAGAGAAAAGGGGCATATGATCAGCGATGCTGGGACGGCAAGAGCCAGGGGAGACACCTCCCGAGGTACTGCACCCCCTCTTGCT
>VWZI01008191.1:81372-121761 GCA_013396835.1 Psilopogon haemacephalus
CTCTGTGCCACCGCTCGTTTGCAAGCGGCTGGGCTCGGCGCGGCTGGATGCGGCTCGGCTCGGCCGCCGCTGCCGCGCTCCGCTCCCGCCCCGCTCCCCCGCGCCTCCTCCCTCCCCTCTGCGCGCCGGCAGCGCGGCCGAGGCGGCGCCCGCCTTGCGCACGCTGAGCCCGCTCCCGTAGAGCGCCCGCGCAGCGCCTGCCCGGCGCAGGCGGAGGGAGTGGGCTCAGCCCGCCGCACGGGGATACTTGGTGGGAACTTGCACCGGGAGGCGTTTGCCCAGCCCAAGTTGGGTTTGGGGTTGTTCTCCCCGCCGCCTTCTTCCTCCTTCCCGACGCGCGTTCTCTGCCGCTTGGCCCCGTGGGGTCCTGGGCACATCGGCTGGCCAGCACCTCACGCGTCGGGAAGGCCAAGATACGGAGACAACATCAGGGAGAAATTGGGACGGACTTGTTGTGGGGCGGGTCGTGACCTCGGTCCCACAGTGCTGGAAGCCGACCGCACTGGGTGCCAGCACGGGCCACCCCAGCCCTCGGGCACCGACAGCCTCTCAGCAGCTAGGAGCGCGGGCCTGGGTTAATGAGGTTTTGTACAGAGACCTCCTTAGCTGTGTAATGAACTGCACCTGTGCAGCTCACAGGGCTTGCAGGCTCCATCGATATACAGGTCTAACGTGATCTGCAGAGCAGATTAAAGATCCCTGGTAGGCATGAAGTCTTTGAGTGATCTTTGATTTTAAAAAGTACCAATCGTACGTGCTTGCCACCCAAAGAGGGTAGGACTCCTCGCACTGTCCAGCCGGTGTGAAGCGCTGGCTGTTGTATCTGGCTGGCCAGGGGAGGCAGGCTCTCCTAATTTGTAGTTGCTGAATCACATTAAGAAAGGTTAACACACATTAAATACTTTCCTGAATATTGGGCTTTTCAGCTAAGCAGTGAGTAGCTGCCAGAGAAGTGCCATGTCATCACAGAAAGGAGAAGAAATGTGCAAAATCCATGACGAAAAAAAGGAGGCTATTCACGTGACAGTGCCAGTGAAAATATCCACTGGGTGATCCCACACTCTGGGAGATCCCTGCTCTTGGACACCAACCCAACCCAGCTTGCAGCTGGCTCGGGGCACCCTGATGTGCATGCAGCTCTGGCAGCCCACAGCCAGGCACAGTCTCAACTATTTATGCAAGCTTCTGGACTGGTTTTGTGGCTGTATGTTATTAATTCCTGAGTTAGTTCGATTTCATTCAGAGTTGGTAACCCTGCACAAGCTGCTGCCACATCTTTGGCTGCAGCATAGGCACACGCCAAGGGAAAGGTTTGAAAATCCATACATTTGTACTCAGCTCTCAGCAAGTCTTCTGAAATTCTCAAGCCACTCCAGAGCTGTTACTGTTCCCTTGTACTGCCAGGGTGGTGCTGCCTCCTACTGCCAGAAGTCCCCCGACCCTGTGAATATGGTGCATCTCCAGGCCAGGGAGACCCACGGGTGCCAGATCCTGCCAGGTGTATCTTCTCATTTTTTCCCTGGATTGGGAAGGCTTGCAGCACTCTCTTTCTAACTTCTGTCTCACCTGTGTAAAAGTAGATGAAAATGAGAAAAAGGAGGCCAGTTCAGATGCCAGGCTTGGTTTGGTATTAGGAGACACAAACCCGCCTGAAAACAGCCTTTTTCTGTCAGCTGGGGCAAAACTTAGTGTGGCTGAAGGCTGAGCCTGCAAAACAAGGTAAAATTCTCAGCAGATGTATTACCTATGTGTGAAGGAGTGAAGGGCAGCATATTTACACTGACCTTTTTAAGCCATGGCCTGTGTTGCCTCATTCATTTTAAGGTGAAATTTTGCAACCCACATTGCAGTATGGCTCTGATTCTTTCCCTGGATCCCAGCTTGCACAGTGATTTGCAGAAGTGCTTAAATCACTCTTTAAATGGTATGTATGGCAGCAGAGGCTTAGGCTGTCTTTATGAACTAAATCACTAGAGCTATACCCCCTTGACGTCAGTGCTGGAACTGACCATAGGTCATTCTGTAAAGGGCAAGGTGGACAGCAATGCTCACAAGTGGCAGCTCACAAACGTGGAAATTTGGAAGTGAAACTCTGTAGGCTAAATTCATCATCCGCACTGAGATCAGTAGAAAAAGGAAATGAACAGTGTGAACAGCGCTGAGTGAATTAAATTTCAAATAGTAATACATAATGATAGCAACATAGGCAGCATGTTTTATGTTTTTAATATGTTTTAGCACACAAGGTTTTGTGGGTTTTTTTCCCATTTCTTGCATGTATCTTATTACTGTGGTGTTCTTTTCCTTCCCATCATGGCCATGATTCTCTTCTCATGTAGAGCAGGGAACATCAAGACTAATTGCACTGAAATTAATGTCAATTGAAAATCTCAACTGCTTTGGGTAGTAGCCAAGTGAAGAAAGCTTCGCCTTCTTTCCTTGAGACTTAGGGCATTTTCAAAACTCCTTGTCCATGCCACCTCACCTACAGGTGAGGTCCACCCCTGATTTTGTTTGCTTGGTGATGTGCCCAGCCACAGAGGCTTGTGGCTTTTCTGTGCTCCTCTTCTAACTCCTCAGCATTACACTGTCACTGGTCCTTGTGGCTGGAGCATCCTCTATGCTCAATAGTCTCATTCAAATCCTTTCTGCTTTGTCATCCATTGAGTGGTAACCTCACCTGCTGCTTTTTTGACTTTAAAATGTCCAACCTATCACCAAGCATAGTATGACTGTAACCATAATGTATGGTAAATTAACACAGACTGTTTAAAAGGAGTTCCGGACAGTGCCCAAAGGAACTCATATTCTGCTTGTTGCAACCTGCAGCTTCCCTGCAGCCACCAGTTCTCTCCTGTCAACCCTTGCTGTGTGACTTGTCAACATACTTTCAGCTCCTGTAGGGAGTGAAGTCTGCCTCTTTAGGAAAGCATGGCGTTATATAAATAAAAATATGCTGTGTGCTATCTAATCCTGCTCATTGTACATATATTTTTAATGATTCCTGTAGACATTACTTGCCCCCTCATTGTGCTCTTTCCTCTGTTAACAACTCTTCATTAAGAATAAACAAGCAACTGTGCCCAGTCAAGCAGACTTTCTAAGAAGAGCTGAAGGTCTAGAGACAATATGTAATTCAAATCCATTACATAAAGAATGCATGTAACAAGAAAGCTGAACATAACAAGAAAGCTGAACATCATCTTAAAAGTTGACATTTCCCACTTCCCAGACTCTGTCTTGAGTGTGGCATAGCAACTGCCTGAGGAAGAGTAAAGATAATTTTAATGCAACATAAAATAAGGGGGAGGTGAGAAATACTACATTCTTAGTCAACATCCTCTACGCAAAATATTGCCATAGTATCTCTTTGGTATAACTTACCTTTAAAACATGTACCCAGAGAAAGAAGGGATTCCCAGTGGATTTGTAAGACCATAGCTGAATGCTTTCCAAGAACAGGAGAAGAGTTCTGGAGATGATCAGTGTAGGAAATTCCTTAGCATCAGTACAGTGTGTCTGAAGAATGTGGTTTTCTACAACTTACCCCACTTTTGACACACCACTGCAGCTGTGGTTGGACCCAGTGTCAGACTTTTGTTTTTCGCTTGTGGATTTCAGCAGTTGCTGGGGGCAGTTGCACAGCCATGTATACTTGGTCCAGGATTAGACTGTGCATGTGGTGTACCAGGTGGTTTCAGGGACTAAATGAAGGCTGTCCTCAAAACTGCATTCTCACCAGTAAATCATAGAATCATAGAATGGTTTCGGTTGGAAGAGACCTCAAAGATTATCCAGTTCCAAACCCCGCCATAGGCAGGGACACCTCCCACTAGATCAGGACGCTCAAGATCTCATCCAGCCTGGCCTTGAACACCTCCAGGAAGAAGCAGCCACGACCTTACTGGGCAACCTGTTCCAGTGTCTCACCACCCTCACTGTGAAGACCTTCCTCCTAACATCCCATTTAAATCTCCCCTCTGCCAGTTTAAATCCGTTACCCCTTGTCCTGTCATTACAAGATTTTGCCTGCTATTGTCCAAACAGCCCAACTCATCAGCAGTTCCATTGGAAGGCAGATTGATACATTGCTCAAAAGGAAGACTACCAAGCATGGTCATACATTTTTGTGTATGCAATACACTTTCAGCATTCATTGCAAGGTAATCTTCACAGGGCAGCTCCAGCAACTGTCTTCAGCACTTGTGTAGACTAGGACAAGACATACAGATTTCATCAGCAAATGTTTACATGAAGTCTGGACAAAAATCTCTTCCAAAGGATGAAAAAGCCAAGAAGCATTATTTTGTCTTGCTTCAGCAACTCATCACCATAATGAGTAGTAGCTACTTCAGCTGGACACCTGCTTTACAGAGAGGGGCAAGGAATCCTAAATCAGAACTGATACTGCAGAATCAGTTCCTCAGTGCTTTAAGGGTGTGTTTTGTTTGTCCCAGGGGTCTCTAAACTAGTCTATTGAATATACTTTATAATAGGATTGCTATTTAAATTTAAATACAATGTTCTACTATAATTAGATACTTATAGGCTTAAGTGTAAAGAGTTTTAAATGTGGGATTTTTTTCATAACCTCATCATTTACAGCAAGGCAAACCCACTGGATTATCTAGTCTGGCCACCTGTACATCACAGCCTACCCAGTTTCACTGTTTTTTTTCCCATATTGAGTTCAGTATCTTGCTGTTTGATCAGTTGCATAGCCCAGAGTTTAGTACTCCATAGTTTTGCTCTCTAAATAACTTTATTTCCCCTTGTACCTATACGTCTTCCACCTGATAGTATTTCGTCAAGTCAGTGCTAAGTTGCATCACAGTGGTGAGTGTTGCTTCAATAGAGAGTGAAATGAGCCCTGAATTTGGTTTTCCTACTCATCTACATTTGCAATATGCTTTAAAATTCCTTAGGACGGAAGTTGCGTTTATGTCCAATTGCTAACATATGGCTAACCTTTACTCTGACTCAGCACGTGTACTTCTTGAGTCTATGCTCTTATATACCTCTTTATTGCATTATTACATGCTATATTCTTTAGGTGGTTCTTCTCTAGTCACTACAGAAGATGCCAGAAATATTGTGAACTATTTCTCTCCTGCAAATATCATCACAGTCTATTTATATGGTGTAGCTTCTGAGATTTGATAAGACCAGAGCATAATATGGCATGGATACAGATGCTGTCAAAGTTAAGTTAACACAACATATTTCATCGCCCTCCCACTTAACATGCGAAATACACAAATGGTTGCCAACTATCGCCCTTTTAAAGAAACAAAATATATGGATTTAATTTTTAATGATTTAACTTGGCAATTAATCCAAATTATTAGTTAACAATACCTAAAACAGAGAACTATAATGGATTCTCTGGATAATGAAAATATTTATTATTTTAATAAGTTGCATGGCTGGAAGTCTAAGTCAAATCTTAGCCTACTGGCCACATATTGCTCTTGATTCGCACACAGGACCCCTACAGAGGTAGGTGGATGGCTGTGTCTCCAAATGAAGAAATATAAATTGCTGCTTCTTAGTATTGATGACAACATCTATCATGTCAGCTGCAGAATTGATCCATCTTAAATTATGAGCCAGAGCTGCAGGAATTATGCCAATTAGAGAGACAGATATTTTTTTTTCTCTTGTTTTTCTCTTTCCTATAATTTTTTTCCCCCACACAAAAGGCTTTGAGACCTATTTATATTATGAAAGCCCTTTTGTTGCCTGAGACCCAAAGAAAGATTTTAAAAGAAAATGTAATTGCTGAACAGAAGTGCAATGAGGGCCGTTTCAGGCTCAGGGGAGGGGAAGGTCAAGTTTTTAACCTGGAAACAAAAGGACTGAACCCAATGCTGGGAGTGGGCTTTCCCTGGAGTCCAGGTCAAACAAAGCTCTTTTGCAGGATGGTAGCTTTCTCAGCGATGGGGAGGGCACGACCTGCTGGCAATGAGCACGTCAGGTATACACCATCCTCTGAAGAAGAGCCCAATAAAGGGTCTGCAGGTTGGGGTCAGGCACAGGGGGCGTGGGGGGCAGTGAAGAAGGTGTCCCTGATGACAGCTCCCCATTGCCTATGCCTACCAGTCACCCCCCAACAGATGTCAGGGGCCATCTCACAGTGACCAAGGGAGCAGCAAGCAGAGACTCAAGCTGGACACCACTGCCAGCGACACATGATGCCTCTTGGATATGAAAGGGAGAGGTTTTTAACCTCTCCTTCATCTCTCCTCCAAAGATTTCTGAATTTGTGAACAGTGTCAGATTTGGTTAAGTGATCACTAGGTATTTCCTTTTACAATATATCCCTGCTTTGTACATGGCTTTAATAAATGCTGTAATCACAATTCTCAGTGGCTGCACAGGTTTTACGATTGCATCCTTTCAGAGCATCTCTGAAAGCAGCAGCTCCCTAAAGGAAACGTCTGTGTGACCGAGGTTGCTGCCTGGCTGCCTTCGTTGAGGAGGCAGAAGCAATCTGGAGACAAAGGCAGTGGTGCACAGTGCAATCCTTGCCTGAATTGTGCTGTGCATGTTTCCCATCTCGAGCCGCTGCCTGCACCACACAGGCAAGCCCTGAGAAAAGCCAGCATTGAGATATCTGGGAAAGATTTATTATTTTGTATATGTGCATATATAAATACACACACACACACGCATACACACACACACACACATATATATATATATTTACGTTTTGGGATAATTGTGTTCATAAACCAAAACAAGGAGGAGAAGCAGATGGTCTCTGCTGAACAGCCTCAAGGGTTTGTGTGTGCTTTCTGGGTGTCTCCAGTGCTGCTGTGAGCTGGGGTACTTCACAGCAGTCAGGACCTGCTGTGGGACATGGGATATAGATGGGAATATGGCCAACATGACATTCCCATGTCAGCCCATTGTAGCCTGTCGTGGTACCCAAATTATCCTCTGGCATCTGAAATGGGCTGTCCCCTGCTTGCTGTCCTATATAGGTCACCCTAACTGAGCATGGAGCTTGATACTATAGCGCGGCTAGAATACAAGTCCTACTCTTTTCCAAACCTGAGCAAAGGTACTCAGCTTGGAAAACAGCCCCTTTACCTCCCACGACTTGCCTTGCATGGCAAGGATTTGTAAGAGTCAAGGAAATAACCCATCAGCATCAGCTGGGAGGTGTGGATTTGAACTTCCTAGGGCAATTACTTCTTGGAAGGGGCTTCTAATGGTGCGGAACAAGAGATGACAATGGTAATGATCTGCCTACCTGAAAAGGTGACTATTCAGAAATAGCAGGCACTTAAAAATCCCAACAGTTTAGGGTCCTTTCATCAATTGGTAACACCTCAGGAGGTCACAAAGGACTTGCCTGGTTGAAATGTTTCCTCTGCCTTTCTCTACCAACTGTGGGCACTGGTCAGTCACTGGACTTCCAGGACCCCTGTTTGAGTCCAGTGTGGCCCACCTGACCTTCCTTCACTACTTTGATGCTACATGAACTCATGCCCAGTGAAGCCTCAGCAGATGACTCTGAAGTCCTCACATCTGGAGCATCATTCAGTGAAATGTTTTGTTTCATAAGGATAAGAGAGCCTTGCAGAGAGGCAGCAAGGTTTTTAAAGTAGTATTTCTGAATGTCTTAGTGTTTTGCATGAAAGATTGTGTACCCAAGTTAAAGGGCACAAACTCTAGAGAAATTCAAAGGATCTTTTGAAAAGAGTTTAAATAATTTTAAAATTTATGAGTGTGCACCCATGCAAATTTGAAAAGGAAATTAAACTATACCTGCAGAAAAGGAAAAATAAATCTACATACGTATGATGTAATTTAGAAAGTCAACTGTACCTCTGAGTGATGTCTGGATGAAAGGATAAGGTAATGCTAAGGAAAGCTTAATATCTGGGCTTAAAAAGCCACATGGGGCCACAGGGTAAAAAAGGTCGTGATATAAATGTATTCTCATTAGTAAGACTATCCACTAGAATGAAAATTGTATCTCTTTGGCTTTCAGCTAAGAGAAAAGTACACAAATAGAGAGACCAAATATAGGTATTTTCAACCTCATCAGTGTCTTCTGTACAGCTAGAGCTGTGTTCTACATAACTAACTTGAAAACCTACGTGCTGGCATTTTTTCCTAAGTATGATTAGGATTTGCAGATCTCTCTTTCCTGTGCTGTGCAAAATAAACTTCTACTCAAAATAACCGATCGGAGAACAAGGTGGGGAAATGATGAGAGTGAGATGTGAAGCAGAAGGAAACAATTTGTGCAGGTATTTCAGGGAGATTTAAAGCACTATCCAACTTCAAGAAAGCAACAAGAGTAATTCACAATATTTTCACTGTAACTAAAGGTGGAAGTTGTCTGTGTTTCAGGCATGGCATGGCACGGGGCATTTCGGTCTGTATGCCGTGTTAAAGAGCCGGTGATCTCAGCACAATTCCTTGTGAGGAGGTACTCACTGAGCAGTGCTGAGCAATTGGGTCCCTGGGTAATAATTTTATTGGATAGGCCAAGAAGGGAACTGCCATGGAATTAATATTGCTGCACTGTGCTGTTCCAATTCTGAGGGCAAGAGAGGACTTTGCTTTATAATGCTGACACCACAAATCCCTTAATGAGCACTAAATTCACTTAACAAAATTCTACTTCCCTCAGATACCTCATGTAGCTTAGCACGTCAGCTTTACCTTGGAGTTTTCTGTGTTTCACTGGTCTTCCCCATCAACCTGAGCATAAAGCCCATATTCCTTTTTATTCACCCTACCTGTTTATTCCTTAGTATATTTACCCTTTTATTAAGAGCTTCCACTTGGTTAAGACTTGTTCAAGTGTAAGCTCAACAGGAAGCATTTTCCTTTATACTGTAATAACTCTATATTGTTGCCTAGAGGGTGACAGAAAGTAACATAAGATTCATAAAAATATAACTGTCTGAGCCAAGTAGATAGAATTATGGTAAGCATTAACCAAAGCGTATTTCTCTGTCCTATAGGGTGAAATCAGAACATCTTAATGTTTCCTTTCTTGGGTCACATAATTCTGCAAAAGAACACCAAGAGAAATGTCAGACTGCCTCTGCTAGATCGTTACGTTCTGTACTAGCCTTTCAAACAGGTTTGCAAATAAAATTACTCTATTTCATTATATGTCATTTTACATTTTGCCCATGCAACACCCCACTGAGACCATTTGGTTTAAGGCACTTCTTTTTTATTTCTTCTCCTTTTTTTTTTTTTTTTTTTTTTTTTTTTTTTTTTTTAAGCTACAAGGAGCTGGAATTTTATAGTAATTTAAGCTGTAATTCAGGATGCTTCCTAGTAGCCCCTTTTCAATTTTAACCATTAAATGAGTACATTTTTAGAAAAAGAAAAGTGTGTCTTATCATTATTATTTTTTTTTTGTATTCAAGTAATATTAAAAACCTCTGAACATACAAAAGGCATGCTGCTGGGGAAATTTTAAACCTCTTAGAACTAGTATGGTGGTTTCTGAACACGATTTTTTCGTGTCTCTTCTGTAATTTGGATGAGGGAGGTGTAGACATGATAACTTTCCCTTCTGAGCCAAGGAGGGTGAAACAGCCCTTATGTCTCACTCTCCTACAGTGAGGAGGTGGTTGAACCCCATCTTCCAGAATGCCATGCTCCTTGCTCCCAAAAGAGAGGGTTAGCATTTTGGATCTGAAGTCTGGTAAAGCCATATGTTCTGTGTCAGCAGCTAGACCACCTCCCTTAGCATCCGCAATAAACTTTTATAACGTCCTACTATGCTGCAGTAGAGCTACCTGTGCCGAGCAGCTGTCTCCAGCAAAGAGGAAGCAAAATCCTAGTAGCAGCAGCATAAATGCCACGGGCAAAGTCACAAAGGTGATATTTGTCAGCAGCTGCAGATTGAAAAAGAAACCTCGCACCTGAGAGACTGAAAGAATAAAGGATGATCTACTACAGCATTTTCATTAGTTTATTTCAATACATAGTTAAATTAGCAAGACTCAAATACGATGGATCCAGGTATAGTTATGTTGAGTAGACAGGATGGAGATGAAAAGTATAGGCCTTTTTTTTTTTTTGCATCTCTACACTTGAGGATTCTGATGTTTTCTTTGTTCTGGTTGCCTGGTAATAATTTAATATTTTTATTTCTATATTTACTTTAATTCTTAAAAAGCCAAGAGGTGGAGATATGTTGACAGACTGGAAAAGGAAGCTATTATTAATTAAAATTATTTTAAGTCTAAGATTAAAATAGTGCTCCTGCATATAAATCTGCTTCAATGAGCTGGACCCACTGTAATGTTAAATCACTGCATAAATTAGGAAATGTAGCAGACATGCTGTCTGGGGAGTAGATGGTGCCACCATTTTTGCTGGTGCAGATTCTGCTTGCCCCATATCCTTCCTATGTGTATATGCTGTTTAGAAGCATGTAATTAAGTAATTGTCCATCTCTGATACAAATTAATTTTTTTTTTCCCTTAAAAGGAACCAATGCAAAGTTCATGAAGAGCAGTGGCAATTTCTCAGTTACCTCGAGTGCCAATTGGACCAGACCCAGAAAGAAACAGAGTATAGAAATCTGGGAGGCAGCAGTTATCTCTGTTATTTGCTGGTAGAGCTAGAAGGGAAATCTTGCAAGATACCATGCATCCTGCTGTTTGTTGTGTCTAACTAATACATGCATTCACTATCAGTTAGCCTGAAAAATCAAACAAGGAAGGGAAAAAAGCTGCTGTATAAGACTGCAAGACATTTGTGGAGTTTTGATGGGCTTACATAACTTCTCTGCAGTCACAGTGAATGGTGACAATCTCATATTCCCAAGCATTCAAATTAAACTGTAATACTGATCACCATGAGCCTAGCATACAAAAAGCCACGTTTTTCCACCTGCTAGGTCAGGCTGCAGAGACCTGGGGCTCACAGTGCGACTGCAGCGTCAGCTCCTTAAAGAGCAAATTAAGAAGAGAAAGCTATCCTCAGTTCCTGGTGTGACATCCCTCATAACTATCTTCTTCAGCAGAAAGGATCTGCCTTCACACATATTCTGCAGGGCAGCTGTATAAAATAAGCTGGAAAACATCCGAATGGGTTTGCAAAGCCGCAGAAAGCACTGACAGATGTACTGTAGCAGAGCTGTCATCAAGCGCTTCACCTGCTATTGCAGGATTGCCTTTCCCCAGCACCATACGTAGATGCCCAGACAAGACTGAAAAAAACCCAGGTAAACCCATCACATCCTGATAATGCTGATGCATGAAGGAGTTAATATTGAGTGGTGTGGGGACTTATTCTTAGTTCAGGCTGGAGCACATGTGAAGTCATTCAGCTGAGTTCATCTGAGTTACACCAGAATATTCCTGCATGTGTACTGAAGAATATCTCACAGTCATTGCAGACACACAGATCCAGTTTTACATGTAACCATCGTATTAGTTTTCTAACCAAAGAGGCAGACTATTCTGTCCTGGGTCTTTCCATCCCATCCACCCATCGAGCAAGAACAGCGAGCTGTCCCATGACAGCTGTAAAATGGCAGAGCAATCCCTTATACTTGTGATCACAAAGTCATAATGTGAGGTGAGGATTGAAGATTTTGCTGCCCACCTCCTTCCTTTCTGTGGAGCAGAGCTTGGAGAAGAGACTTGATGCAACTCTAACAGCCTCTCTGGAACTAGCTATCATGTTGTAAGCAGGGACGTATATCCCCCAAACTGTTTATTTGCATGACTGCAGAGGAAGAAGAAGATTTGCCCCAAATGCCTTCTTATTTATGTTCTCGCCTGTTTTATTATGCCTAATTTGTCATCCTTAGAGGATGCCCTCTTATCATGTGCAAATTCTTTTAAAATTATTATACTGACATAGAAACAATAGATGCTTGATTTACATTGCAATCTTCTGTAAGAGGGATGCCTGTATTTTCGAAAGTGTTGTGATTTTAGTTGCTTCTCAGTGGGGTTTTTTTGGCTTATGATCTTGTATTGCAACACACCGAAAGGGAGTTCAAGCGTTCATTAGAGACACCTCATGATGAGATCCCAAATCCTAGTCCCTGCCTAGGACACCACAGTTATCAGTACAGACAGCAAAACACTGAAAAATCTCTTAGGTAAATAATGACTGCAATGATGATATAGTGGGAAAAGGAGTACATTTTCAATTCACTAGGGTTAATAGTCACAAGCTCTGTTTTCTAAACAAAGATTACTACTCTTTCTCTGGAGCGCACATACACAACCACAACATTAAAGCTGAGATAAGGAAGCAGATAAAATTCACAGCAGGAAGCTGCATACAATACAGCATTTACAGACCAGCTCCCACTGTACCGTTTAAACCCCATGCTCTGGCACTGTGTTTAAGCCAAGAAAGCAAATCAGCCCACCTCCATGGCATAAACTGACCTCAGCCCACTTCACACTGCAGAGCTCCAGCTCTGAGGAAGTTATCACCTCTCCTGGAACAAACCCAGCTAATGGCTGCTCAGAAAAGCACTTTTTTTCTTTCTTTCTAAATTTTTTTTTTTAGCTCTCGCAGTCCTTGAAGCGTAGCAGTTTTTAACTCATGGCAACGTTTAAAATGTGTCTTTTCCAAGTGATGTTGCCTATATGAATTTGGAAAGGAAGGCATCATGCCGTGCCCAAGGCTGTGTGCTTGTGTGCTGCCAAGGTCAATATTTGGAGTGAAGACCTATATTCTTCTTTACGATGTTCAATGTCACTCTGCGCACTGTGCACTTCTATCGCCTTAGTGAAGAAGAAAATTACCTGGGGAAGTAAAACTCATTTAGAAACACCTTCTATTGTCCATGGGATTGAGTCTTTTGCCTGGCAGTTAGTGTGTCCTCTCCCTACAAATGAAAACAGCAATACTGAAGGGCAGGGGACAAAATTGGGCCAAAAAGTAATTTAAGATCATATGGTAAAGTTTCATTAATGCTCTTCCTGCTAACCACTGACCCTGCTGTGCTTCTCCTCCTTCATTTGAGAGCAGTGTGGGATACCAAGGACAGGAATCCCATCTCTATTTGTCCAACAGGAGATGCATTAAGTAGAAAACTGGCAGCAGTTTAATTTTCACCACCAAAAAGCCTCTCATTTTATCTTTCATATAGATTTTTAATGTCCCTCCTTTATATGCCAGCCTTCAGAATCATGGCATAAATGATTTTACTGGCTATCTGACTGTCATTCTCTTTAACACAGTCTGTGGTTCGCTAGTTGATGATAGTTTAAGCGGAATTTAATTGGTAACATATTGTTGGTTGAATTACAGGCCATATGATACAGATTTAAACCTTGGTAATTTTTACATAAAGAACAATCTGTCAACAAATCACAGCAAGAAAAACAGCCATAAATCAGTTTGTCAGGTTTATTAGTAATTGCAGAAGTTTTGTTGCCTTGTTTGACTACAACCTCTTTTTCCCAGCTGCCAGAAAATGTTCCTCTAGATGCAGGTAACCTTGTAGGTGTGCAGATTTTATGCTTCCTGTGCACAGGGATATGCATAAACATATACATGAATGTATGCAATTGCAAAGCACTGAAGGTAATGACCTAGACATCTTCCCTAGCCCTGTTTTCCTAAAGAGATCAAACTGCAGTACCACATGTAGATGCACTATAATCACACCCATATTAAATACATTTAACCATATAAGCTGAGGCTACATTCAGAGGAGGACATTGCACTTTTTCTGTGCCTCTGTATTTCTGCTGGCTGATTTTGCATCATTGTGCTTCTTCTGATACGTTCCATTTTTTTTTTTTCCTCCTCTCCAAATACCACTGGTAAAATGTTCCTGGCTTAAAGCTGGGACATCGATGTGGTCCCCTCCTCCTCAGCCCCACCCCACCCCCACCCCTTTTTTTTTCCCTGAAATTGTGCTGTTCTGAAGCCATTTTTCCAACTCTGACAGTGTTCATCCCTGTAGAGTGTTCCTGTAGCATGGATCGTGTCACAAGTGATTGAGCTGACTTCACAGCATGAAGCAGAGTTAGCTTTATCTTGCAAGCTGGATGAAGAACAGAGAAGAACGGGTTTGCCTAAAGGGCCTTGAGGAAAGGAACTGTCTCCCCCATCTTGGAGACTCTGGAACCACAGCAAGGGACCACATCTCCTAGGCAGCCTTTTTCAGGAGTGTCTGAAAGGGGTCCCAGAAATCACAAAAAAAATCCCCTTGATTTTATTATACATATACACCCCCTTGCTCTCCCATGCTGAACATCCACTGACACTAGTTACCTTCTGACACTAGCCTGTGTCTGCTAAAAGGAAGCTGTCCTCTACCATACAGGTACATGGGGAGGTCCTCTGAAGTTTGCATCCAACAGGGTAAGTTTTTCTTAATGGTCAAGAATATGCAAAGTACAAGAAGGTAAGGCACTGACTGAACAGCTATCCAGTGGGCATCTTTATGGGAAATCACAAAAAAAAATTGCCCCATTAATATCTCATTTTAAAGGGTGGCTTACCTACAATGATTACCTTTAGGTGGCAGTGACCAAGAGAACATGCCTCTCACTCACGATAGAAAGTGCAAGATGATCTGCATCACTGTTCTTAAGCATGGTATAAGGTACAGTAGTTGTTAGAGCAGCATAATGTTCACATGCAGTAACAAATATACTACACAGAGACATGCACATAATTAAAACAACACTCGCTGCCTTGCTAGCACCGTTTGCCAAAGAATAAGTTGCATGCAAGTGGATTTGCATACAAATGAGATACTGTCAGAACAATAATGGGACTTTGAAAAGACCACATACTCATGTCATTAAGTCACTTTAGTAGCTAAGGAATATTTAGTTAGCATTAAATGAGGATAAAAGTTGATCATTTCCCCTTCACCCGAAATTAAAACAAAAGCCAACAAGGTACCTCCATTTAAAAATATTAGGATATTTTTATGTTTAAAAGATAACCACCAATAATGCCATCTTTTAAAAGTTTTATGATGTACTGCAAAATTAAAGTTGTACTTTTTAACAAAGAAATTAAACCTATTTATTGTTGAGAGCTATTTTCACTGAGACTCTGTCACCTGCTGTAGTATGGTGTGTGATCTTTTTTTTTTTAAATGAATAGAGCATTTAAATGAAGATATTTCAATTCATGCTTATATTAAGTTTTATGCTGAAGTGTAATTAAATCGGCCTAGACTAAATACATACTGAAATTTTCTATTGAATCAAGAACATTCAAATCCTCCTATTTCTTACTGCACTTGGAGACCTCTTGAAAATCTCTGAACTTTGGATTTGATCCAGCCATGCCGAAGTAAATGGAAATTTTTTCATTGACTTCAGTGAAAACAGGTCCTTCAGGAACAATCTGAGATGTATTGCTCTACTTAGCTGATAAAAAACAGCAACAACAACAAAGCAAACAAAAAAGCCAAATAAACAAAACCACCAAACCAAACCAAAAAAACCCAAAAAAACCCAACAACAACAAAACTTTTAAAAAATCAACCTTTTTGGAAGACCCTCTTATGGCAATCTCAAGGTCTGTACAACCTATGTGTTTTAGAAGTAAACAGTCTTCCAGTAATTTTGATGGAGATAACCAGAGGGAAAGTTAAACACCCAAATAAGAACTCAGGACTTACAATAGTCTTTCACTGGTGGTGAGAGACCTGCTAACCCTGTATTGCAGGAAATGGTCTTGCAAATTTGTTAACTTCTTTTCTAACTTGAAAAATGGTGCAGGAGTCACTCAGAGGAGGGTAAAAATTAATATTAATGATTTCATTTTGACAGGAATGAACTCATTACCATGCACATTTCCAACGTTTTTTCAACAGTTAATTTTAGCTGCTGAAAAAGACCTCTCTTGCTAACAGAAAATATGGTAATTTCACATTAAAAACTGTGTATTAAGAAGTCTTTTTTTGCCAAAGTTACAAGTGCTTGACAGGGTTTTATAAACCACACTGAGCACCTCACAAACTTTCAATCACACATTATGAGAGGACTAAAAAAATCCAAAATTAAAATCGGTTGCCTGATTCAGTTTTGGTAATGTGCAAATTTTTTTAGTTACTGCTGTTATGACAAAACAACTAAGACATATGGAAGAAATGCATTGGCCCATGGGCCTCTCTGGATCTATTTTTTTAAAGAAATAAAACATTGTAATAGCTGCCACTTCCAGTGATAGAAGGTATATGGTTTTATCTACAGAGAGAAGAATTAGCAGTTATATTAAAAATATATATGTATGTAAGACAAATTCACATTAAGTTAAATATCTTTATGTAGTCTCTGGCACCTTGAATCTTGGGCACTACTTCTGTGGTTTGCCAGCAAAATGTGGGTGCTCGTGGGCTCAAGGGGTGCTGAGAAGCTCTAGGTGATGTATGATGTTTACAGATTCATGGGTTGTATTGAGTTGGAAGGGACCCTCAAAGGTCATCTCATCCAACTCGCTGTAGTGAGCGGGGATACCTCCAACTAGATCAGGCTGCCCAGGGCTACATCAAGTCTGATCTTGAATGTTTCCATGGATGGGGCTTCAACCACATCCCTGGGCAACCTGTTCCAGTGTTTTACCACTTCTCCCCTTTCTGTTCCAGCCAGACAAACCCACCTGACAATTTTGAAGATTTTGAAACAGTTACACATTGACTGTTTTGATCTGAAAAATTTCCCAAAGGAGTTTTCAAGTCCTTTGGAAGACTCAGTGTGAATCATTCCCCAGTTTGCTCTGCTTTCACCAGAGCGGTTGAAAGGGATGGAGCAGGACCCCAAATGGTGAGATTTACTCCTGTGTCTCTGGTTGCTATCCTGCCCCAGCCGTTGCCAGTCCTGCTGTTTTACCTTCTCGAAACTATACTGTAAGTACTTGCTTGCAGAGCCTGGGGCAAGCAGTCTAGGAGCCCTCTTGGTGCCACGTGTGAGCTATGTACTGATAAAACAAGGCAAATAACTCCTTCCCAGAGCTGTCAAATCTACAAAATACACAGCCTCCAAACAAAGGAGATTGCCTTTATTTCCTTTCCATTCTAATCATCTTCAGGGCTATTTGTAACAATAGCAGGCATAACACTGCCAAGCACAAATGTGATTTCTAAGTTGGACTTCCTTTCAGAAAATGGATTAGTTCAATTTTCCAGATGTCAGACAGGTGTGCAGTTAAGTATACACTGGAATTCAGTTTTGGTGATTAACACACATAATGACTATTTGGCTATGACAATCAGATCCTTATTTTCAAAACCCACCATTTATTTTTCTGGTGCATTTACTTCACTTATAGCTACCAGCCAAATCCAAGATCAGCTAGAAGGAAATTAAGAACCAATCTATTATGCTTGTGCTGTTTGTACGACATTTATCATCACTAGAAAAAAAGTGACTGCAAAAAGGAAGGGTAAAGAGGTTATATGCCAATACAAAAAGAAATGAAAATGTGTCATTCAATTCCACATGGTGGTGTTGGGAAAAAGATGAAGGAAAATGCAATCAAAATTTCGCCATATCACTTGCATCCCTTGGCATTTCCCTCTCCAGAAGTCATTCACTGCGGTGGTTCGGCAGTTATGCACCCCCACACACTATGAAATAACCCAGGCTAGACTCAGTCGGCTGGAAGTTAATAAATGAAGCTTCATATTTACAGCTTTGTGCAATATACAAGCAGATATTTACAATACATAACAGATATTTACAGATATATACAGTGAAAATTTAATACAGAAACACCACACCCCTCCCAGAGATCAAAGTCCCTAAGAGGGGTTTCCAACCACCCTACCAACTTTCCGCCTTCCCAATCTTACCTCACCATCTGTTTCATGCAGCAGATAAGCAAAGGTAGATGGCCAGGGGCATTAGCAGCAGGAAAGAAGTTAGTGTAATTATTCAGATCCAGCTAGGAAAGAAGAGGCATGCAGCAGCCAGAGCAGCTCAAGCTGCTCTAAGCAGCTCTGTCTTACCTATGTTCGGGTTACAACTCTTAAGCATTTTTTTTTAATTCTTCAGTAAACTTATGAGTAAAGTAGCATCATCAGTGTTTTCCTTTCTCAGCCCATAGTCCAATTTCTCATTCAAATCCTCCAATTAGATCAAAACATCACATTCACTTCCAGAGCAATCTTATTTCCAACTCCAAAAAAAAATCCCCTCCTTAAAAAGCACCCCCTCAGCATATGCAAGTGGCTTTGACTTGGAGTTGTGCAGCTCAGTATCTTTGAAAGGTTGCTCTTGAAAGGAAAACCAAGAGTAGTAAAAGATTTTTTTCAGTTTCTCTGACAGAGCAACCTTTGCCCATGTTGGCCTCTCACATTACACTTTGAATGAGCTGAAACTGGAAAGAGGAATTGCAGATCAGGCCCAAATACATAGGAAAGAGCTCATCAGGACACTGAAAGTTTCTCTTCTGTATCTGGATTCAGCCCAAGGATTTGATTCTAGGAATGTCCATATACCATAATTAATAAAATCAGTTCTAGGTGGTCTTAATGGAGCAACATACTTGATTTCAAAGGAGCTGCCCATGTGCTTGTCATGTAAATGGCGTACTTTACATGGGACAGTCTAGTACTGTGGTTTATCTATTGTATTGCTGATATTGATCCTGAAAGTATTGTTCACTGATTGCTGGTTAATTAAGTGCTGCTAATAAATCAATACATTGCTTTGATCCTGAGTTGGCTGTTGCTGCAGCAGACATAATCTGTATTTAGCCATTGTGAATAGACAACAACATTGTGACCACCCTGTGCAACCAAAGAAGTGTACAACAGTTGCTGATGAGAACTTTCAGTGTAATAAAGTGTCTCCATCCTAAGAGCGAAATGAGGGTGTAAAACTTAGATAAGTGGACACAAGAGGGAAGCAGGATTGCGAGGGTCAACTTGGCTTAGTAAGCATGGCAATAATTTTTTCCAGGCTTATTAATACGACTGAAATCCTGCTGAGTCTGTCAGCCCCACACAGTTTTAAATCTGCTTTCAATTCCAGGCAAGTGAGACTTCCTTGGGCACTTCATTGCATGCTTCTCTCTTTCACAAACACACCTACACAACATCTTGCTGGTTGTTAAGCTTCAACAGCCTTTTCTGAGCTTTCAGAGCACTGTTCTATTTCACGGATGCCAAAATACCTTAACTTGACCTAGTCCCTCTGTTGGTTCTTTTGAAGTTGCCTTACTGACATTTTAACAAGGACCTTTGTATCAGGACTAAGGAAAGACTACTGAGTGTGGCTGTTCTACATTCCAATTTTTGTGCACAGATATTACAGTATTATATTGTTTTTCCATGAGCAGATTTGATTTACATCTGTCAGAATACCAGGTGAAGTTAAAAAAAAATGAAAAACTGATTTTTTTCTTTTCTAGTTGAAGGGAGAGATTAGAAAATACCCTCTTCAACTATTTTTCACTCATTTTTATTGATTTTGAGGATAGTGTCAGATGAAGCATGGACTAGTTCTTTTCTGGGTCATATTCCATGACAGTGAATTAGTGTAGGTGGAACCAATAATAACTCGGGTACATTGTGAAAGCAACCCCATATAAAGGTCTCTTAGCAGCTTTGAAGATGCATTATGGGTCAGTTGCTTGTTCAGCTAACACAAGCAAAACTGGGCTTAGAGAGGCCTCTCCTGTCACAGCATAGGCCCATCTTAACTGCAACCTAAAGCATTGCCTGTTTGCACTAGCAGGATGCTTGAGACACTTGCTGGCCTGGTTCTCAGTGTCTGGCCCAAACGGGCAGAATTGGCTGCGAGGTACCAGAGTGACCTCAAATCTAACGAGCACGAGGCTCACAGGGGAAGGTGACTACCTTGATGGAACATAAGCTATCACTGCAAAAGGTGGGCAAAGGTCTCAGGGTTCTTGAGAGAGACTGAAGACTTTCCCACTTTTCCCTCCATTTGTGCTGAAAAGTGCTGTAAAAGGCAGTAGCTCTCCCTATGACCTTTCCTTGCATGGCACTCCATGAGCACTGCACTAAAAACATTGCTGGTAAGAATACCATACAAATTCAGCTGGTTTCCAAACCAGCCTGCCTCCAGTAAATCACAAGAACACCTAGTATGTGCAAGGAGAAGAAGGTGTGTAGAAAAGATGGAAAGAGAAAGCAAAGTTGTTATATATATTTTTTTACCTTCTAAATATCTCAGTGATTAATATAACCCGGATGGGGCTTTTCACACATTTTAAGGTGTGAATCCACTTCAATGACTTGCTGGAACATGCTTCCAAAATTTGTTTATATCTTTAGCAAAGGAAAACAATGGTAAATATCAATTTTTTTAACGAGGTCAAAGAGTTAACAGAAGAGTAGATACTTAAACTCACTGTGTGAGTTCAGCCAATTGTAATCCTAAAACAGAATAGTGAAGGCAGCGTTCATTCAGCCAGAGGAGGGACTCATCAGGTCTGAAAGAGCTATGGTTGAATTCCAGGAAGAAAAATTTAAAATAACGTTATAAGTTTGGATTGTTGTTGGTTGGTTTGTTTTAAACACTGGGCTAACTTTCTCCCATCGACATGAGCTTTTTCACTGACTTTCCTAGAACTGTAATCTTGGCAGTTATAAATTCTTATGAAAGTGAATTGTTGGCAAATAATTAATCTATGATGTAGCAGCACACAGGAAGCGACTATAAGGTCGTAACTGTTCTGTGCTGCAGTTTCCTATGGTTTGTCAAATAACTTCCAAAGATTTAGGAAATGGTTCAGAGTTTCCATCTGTAAGTGAAATACTAAGTCACTAACTAGGGAAGTGAATAAATACTTATTTAAAACAGGTTAATATTAAAAAAAAAAAATTAAAGTTTAATCATAAGATATAGCACAGACTAAAATATATTTATACATGTGATTACCCTTCTAATGAGATTGAACAATAGCATGACTATTTTGTAGCCTAGTTATTCAAAATCAGATTTTTTTTCCAATGATACTTATGTTTCAGAATAATCTTTAGGTACAAAGCTGGTTTTCAAAACATTCAACTATATCTTTCTGTATCAGTTCAGTGGTTTTTTTGGGGGGTGTGTTGGGGTTTTTAAAATTAAAAACAGTCAAACTATGATCAAATTAATATATCAATATTGGTGTTGCCATTCAATTTTATTTTTTTTTGCACTAGGAAGTGCAAAAGCTTTTCCTTCCATTTGTCTACATGGAAGCTCACTTTGAATGATCACACATTTGTTCAAACACATATACAGACATGCTGGCTGCTGACCCAACACTTCACTCACTTGTAAAAAGCATGTTTTCATGTTTATTTGGATAACTTGGATCTAGGTCTTTACTGCTTCTCTCCCTTCATCGTAATGGTTTATTCAATCTGACAAAGCTTCAGGGTTTGCTTTTTTTTCCTTTTTGTTCAGTGCATCTGAGAAAACCCTCTTACAGTGTGTCAATTTTAATATTTGCTTACTCTGCCAATGCACAAGTGAGTATATTAAAGTTTCCCTTTGGGGATGCAGCAAAGACAGTTGGTGATGCTGTACCACAGAATGCTTGTAACACAGTCTGGTAAGCTGGACTCAGTGCTGGTAAGCCTACCTGCTCCCTCAGACTACTCCATTCTCTCTTTCCTTCACCCTTGTCTTAATTTTTGTCTTTGTGGCACCTCAGTGACCCATTCTGGTCTCACAGGCATGCTAATAGACCAGTAAATTTTTGAGACATTTTCTGAAACAATTTTCCATCAGCCTCCAAAGTCAATGAAAATTCCACTGGAAAAAAGGCCTCAAAATTAATTTAAAAAATAATAATAAAATTAAGGTGTTCAGTGCATTTATTTTCACTATTTCTTATTTCTACCAGTTTGACTGAAATTGGCCTTGATCTTCTCTTAGTTCATGAAAACTGATTTTTAGAAGGGCCAAACTTGACCTTTCCCATGTGTGAACTGAGACAGTCACAGGATCGTCAAAACATGTGGGCTAGTCCACCTTAAGCCACATTCCCAAAAAAACAGAATTTAAACTTTGTAATGCATGTTCAAAAATTTACTCAAATGTAGATAGGGACAAAAGCACTTAGCACTCGAGGAGAGGATAAATTAATGAGAGTTTTGGCTTTTGGTTTTTTGAAATCATGTTGTGAAAAGCATCTCAAAATGCAAAGTGTCATTGTCACAGCTGTTATCAGAGCTGGTAGGGTCACCTGCCTTTTTTCTTTGATACAAAACACATAGCTATGATTTTTTTTTTTTTTTTTTTGGGTCTCTCTGTGGCTCCTTCAAAGGCTATTATCATAGAATCATAAAATGGCTGAGGTTGGAAGGGAGCTTTAAAGGTAATCAAGTCCAACGCCTCTGCAGTGAGCAGGGACATCTTTAACTAAGATCAGGCTTCTCAGAGCTCTTCCAAGCCTGGCACTGAATGTTTTCAGGGACAGGGCATCTACCTTCTGGGCAATTTTTAATGGTGCCTCACCACCCTCATTGTAAAAAAGGTCTTCCTTATATCTAGTCTGAATCTATTCTCTATTGGTTTAAAACCGTTACCCCTTGTACCCCTTGCAACAGACCCTGATGAAAAGATTGTCCCTATATTTTTTTACAGACCTCCTTTAAGTACTGAAATACTGCAATAAGGTCTCCCTCGAGCCTTCTCTCATCCAGACTGAACAACCCTTACTCTCTCAGCCTTTCTTTACAGCAGAAGTGATTACTTTTGTGGCACTCATATCTTATTTTATACATAGAGAATATACAAAGATTTTATTATTCAAATTTGTCTTTTAAAATTTGCCATTTAATCAGGTGACAGTTTAGTACCTTATAATAACTTTACCCAGTCTGTATTAAAGATTAAAGTTAAGTAAGGTATAAAGGTTTTATTTTTGAAGAAAACTTTTTTGGTATTCACATAATGATGTTTTTTTGAGAGAATTTCAGGTTGTTTACTGGTTTATTGTTTGCCCCTCTATCTCACCATATCAGAGTTCACACAATTGATTAACATTTCCTTGAAGGACAGGATCTGATAATTTTAAAGAAAAAATGTTTTTAGCAAAAGCTGCTCCTGTAAAATCCACCAAAAAAAAAATTTACAAAGAAAATCACAGAATGCAAGGCTTGGAAGGGACCCCAAAAGGTATCTTGTCCAATCTGCCTGCCAGAGCACAGTCACCTAGAGTAGGTCACACAAGAACACATCCAGGACAGTTTTGAATGCCTCCAGTGAAGGATACTCCACAACATCTCTGGGCAGTCTGTTCCAGTGTTCTGTCACCTTCACAGTGAAAATTTTTTTCCTTGTGTTTATGTGAAACTTCCTATGCTCCAGCTGGCACCCATTGGTCCTTGTCCTATCATTGGGCATCACTGAGAAGAGCCTGGCTCCATGCTCCTGACACTTGTCCTTTACATATTTGTAAAGATGAATGAAGTCACCCCTCAGTCTCCTCTTCTCCAAGCTAAAGAGCCCCTGCTCCCTCAGCCTTTCCTCACAAGGGAGATGTTCCACTCCCTTAATTATGGCTCTGTGCTGGACTTTTTTAAGCAGTTCTCTGTCCTTCTTGAAATGAAGGCCCAGAACTGGACACAATGTTCCAGACACAGCCTCACCAGGGCAGAGCAGAGGGGGAGGAGGACCTCTCTAGACCTACTAACCACAGCCATTCTAATACACCCCAGGATGCCATTGTCTTCTTGGCCACAAGGACACATTGCTCACTCATTGCTGGCCCAATAGCTCAGTCCCCAACCTGTACTAGTCCATGGGATTGTTCTTTCTCAGATGCAAGATTCTTAACTGGCATTTAGGATCATCGAGTCTAATCATTAGCCTAACACTGACAAACACTTGACTAAACCATATGGCTAAGCACTACATCCAAACCACTCTTAAACAACTCCAGGGATGAGGATTCCACCATCTCCCTGGGAAAGCTGTAAAGGCACATGAAAGTCCACTATAAGGTCTTGTTAGAGTCACGTGTAGCAAGTGACTGCTACCTGTGATAATGTCGTCACCATCTGCAGGAAAACTCACAATTCACAGGAATATTTGAACGGATGTTCCATAGCAAATGTATTACAAGGGACACTGCAGTCAAAGGGAAAGCCTTCACGCACACACATGAATTGTTTGCAGGTATGCATTTATCTACTTAGGGGATATGGAAACAGATTTGTATGAATACTTGTGTATTATCCTTGCTTGTAAGCCTGTCATTTTTTAAGAGTTCAGTATGGAATTATTATAAAGTAAAGGTTTCATTTTGTCATCAGAAATTGTATGATATGCATAAATTTATCATTTATGAGATTTGCAGTTGGTTGTAAAATTTTCTGTTTATTGAAACCTGGCTTATGTAGAAGTAATTAATTTTGCTCAATTGGATTTCATAAAAACGCCCCTTTTTTGATTGCAACTGTATGAGATATTTGATGTAATTTAACTGTGGATTTCTGAGGGGGTTTTACTGTCTGAGATAGAGTTGCCTATTCTTGAGCAAGCAAACTATTATACAACATTATGTTTTGTGCTGCTGTGTAATGAAATGCTATAATTGATACAGGTCTTTACCACACTGACGATCATACAGTACAATATAAAATAAATGACAAGAAAAGAACAGCACTTTTCTAATCCTAGATGCTTATACAAAGCCTTTTGAATTGTTTCATTTTAAGGAAGTGACAATTATTCTCCATATTCACTTGATTCATGAATTGTGTCATTTTCAACCATTTGTATCTGGTTAGCGGTGCTTAGAGAAAAAGTCCCATAACAGATAGTCAAGTGGCTGTAAACCAGATCCTTCCATGCTGACAGACTAATTAATCTGATCAGTCTTGAACACCAGTGTTTGTCACGTGAACAGTTAGCATTCAGCAGCAGTCATCTACAGCAGCCACCTATAAACGCTGCCTTAGCTGCCTTACACTGCCTTAGGGCTTCATGCTGCTCTCCTTAAGGCCATAGGCAAAACCCTGACTGATCCCAGCTTTTAGAAAATCATGTGACATTGGCTCATAACTGCCACCTTCCCACAAGAACAAATACGAAATGGTGAACTGGAAATTTGCTCCTTAAAAGCTTGATCACCAAGTTCCTAAGGACTACTGCACGTGATGTTGCCTGGCAGGAGCCTGCCCACCCAAGAGTGGTTCAGGAGCTGGAGGAATCTGAACTCATCTCGACTTTCTTGGCACACACAGAATGAGCTGTGCTGAACCTTGGAGTCTCCTGTGGCCATAACCAGCTCAGTTACCAGTGCAAATAGGTAGTTGTGAACTGGGCTATTAAATGCTCAGATGTTATGAGATTGCTATTAAATGGTCCATGGTGTAGTGTATTAACAGATGAGGTTTTTAAGAAGGGCTTAAAGAAAAAAAAATATACAATTTTAAAATTCATCAAAAAATACTGCCCGTGAAACAATAAATATTGTAAACATAGGGGATGTGTGATTTTCAGGAATTTGTAAATTTCTCCAGTTCATGGAGAAGTCTTTCTCAAATACGTGCTGCAGGTCACAGCAACAGGCTGGTAAATTTTTGCCATTTGAACAAAGCATCACATACAAAGGCAAAGGAAGCTTGGATTAAATTCCTATCATCTTGAGAACATAGTACATTTATAGCAATATGCTACTAGGAGTAACATGAAAAACATAAAATCAAGTTATATTTTTTGCCTTTAAAAAAAAAAATTCTTAATATATTTCATATCACATTATGAGCAGCAATTGCTGCTATAGAAAAGCAACAACCTAGACCATCAGATATTCTCTGGTGGATCTTTCAGACCCAAACCTGCTTAGCTTTTAAGATTAGACAAGATCAAGCCTACTTAGACAAGGAAGGCCATCTGTTTTCAAGGATCCAGCTGCTATCCGTTCAAACACAACTCACTGTGGAGTCCTGTAATTTATTAATCCCAGGATAAACCTGTAAGTCTGCAATATCATTATTTGGCTTCTTTATACCATTAGCTTGAACATTTTATCAACTGCTGTGCAGGTACCAGTCAAAAAGCTAAGCAGATTTGTCAACCCTCATAATTAATATATCCCCTCTTCTGACTTATCGAGACTCCAGTTTGGTATAGATTTAAGCACTTTCTGTGTATGGGCACTTTGGAGGAGAAGATTAAAGACTGACATTTGTTTATGACACTTTCAATACCTGGGACCTGCACTCAGGATGCTGCCTGTGAAAATTTGTTTTTGAAGTTGGTCTGTGCAGGCATGCACACAATTGTGTGAGCATGGACACTCACAATGCTGTTTGGTTATTTTTAAATTTCTCATTTCTTCAGGAAGGGGAAAGCTGAAGGCTCCGCTCATCCCAGGTGAAATTGCCATTTTTTCCAGAAACCAAACTAGTCTGAAGTTATCTCAGCCACCAGAATTTATGTGCTGGATTTATAAGTGAAAAAGACTTTTTCTCCGTCAGACAACTCCGAACTGGGTAAGTGACTGGATGGATGTTAATAAAACTTCCCTCTTGTCTGCAAAATGATTGTGTCTGGTCCCAGGTGGAGCACAATAAATCAATGCAAAAGCTACTTTTCTCAGAAAGTTTTAAGTGACTGAAAATTAGGGTTTAGAACGTAAGTGCATTGTTAGCTGTGGTTTCAGAGTGTTACTGCTATGATGTTACTGCTAAAAGCATATTTAACAAGATAAATACATCTTTTTATATATTCATGAGTATAGAGTTGAAAAATCCAGAACTGTTAGTCGTGACAGTGTACTTTCCTGGGAAGCTCTGAAGGAGTCTCACATAATTATGTGTCTCCTAACACCCCATAAGGAAGATGTGCAGAGTTATCAAACCCTTTTGCCTGAGCAGAGCCAGTGGTAGTGCTCTGCCATTCTCTCTGGCTAGAAAACATCAGGAGGAAAGGATGGGCTAGGGGGTTTATTTTCTCAGCATTTTAATTTCTGGGTCTTCCCAGAAGTCTTTCTGAAAAAAAAAATGGAAAGTGAGTACGAAGAAAGGCTGAGAGACTTAGGGTTGTTCAGCCTGGAGAAGAGAAGGCTCTTACTGTGAGACCTTATTGTGTCCTTACAATATTTAAAGAGGGGATATAAGAAAGATGGGGGCAAACTTTTTAGCAGGGCCTGTTGCAACAGGACAAGGGGTAATGCTTTTAGACTAAAACAGGGTAGATTTAAACCTTGTTTACAATGAGAGTGGCAAAACACTGGAGCAAGTTGCCCAGAGAGGTGGTTTCCACCCCTGGAAATATTCAATGCCAGGTTTGGCAGAGGTCTGAGCAACCTGATCTAGTTGAAGACATCCCTAGTTCCACCTAGATGGCCTCTAAAGATCCTTTCCAACTGAAACGGTTCTATAATTCTATGATTCTATTCAATAGCACGTTGCCTTACACCTCCCTGACCTGCATGTGTGTGAAGCATTCAGCCTCATGTGGCTCCTCTTACTGTCATGATCTTGGCTAACGCCTCTCTGCTAGCTGATGCAACTGCCTACTACATTTTTAAATGGTCAGGAACATCTGACATACTGAGAATCTCCAAATGTGGTGGCATGACTGTACCTTTAATTAAGCCCCATCCCTGGAGGTGTGTCCTGGTAGGGCATAAATTCTGCCCAGATTTAGTTCAAACTTGAGCAACTGTAGCAGTTTGAAGAAGGAGGCTCCGTGCCACATGAACAAATCAGGTGATCTGTGCCGTCCCTCGACCCCTGGGCGCAGGACTTGGAACGTATTGGCCAAACAATGGACACTAATTGCCTATTGGTCAGTTCCACCCTTCAGAAAGGGGTATTTAAGGGAAGGCAATCAGCTGTTGTCTCTCTCTCTCCTGCTGCCTCCGCAGGGAACAGACGCCTTTTGCACCTCTTTCACAGTGGCCAAGTGTTTGCAGCGTGCATTGCAGCATTTACAGCAGCAGCAAAGGGAAAGCTTCCTTTTCTCCTTTCCTCAGGATATGCTCTTTACCTATCGCATTTCATATTTTTAGGCACAGTTAGGATTTCTCTTGTTATTAGGCTCCCTGTTTTCTAAGTTCTGACTGTTTAAGCTGTTTAAACTGCTTAATTCAGTGTTTGTAAGCGATTTTGTGCAACTACTTTGCTGACTGAACATCCAAAAGAATCCCAGGGAAATTTTCCTGGAAATCTTGATTATTAATAATAATTTGAAAATTAATAATCGCAACAAGGTGCTTAAGGCCAGGCTGGATGGGGCTCTGACCAACCTGATCTAGAGTGGGGTGTCCCTGCCCATGGCAGGGAGGTTGGAACTAGATGATCCTTTAGATCACTTCCAGCCCTGACAATTCTTTGATTCTATAATTAGCACAGCTGGGGGCTGAACAAAGTGCTTTTATAACATCTAAGTTGCTGCCAGTAAGTGCTTGGTTCTCTGAAGTAATGGTATATCATGCAGCATTGAAACTGTATGGGTTAAACATGTTATATTTTTATCAGAATCCATTGAAGACTCTACCTACATGTTTGGGGACTTTTTGAATTACATATTCAATTTACTCTTGAAACAGTAAGTGCTAGAATTCTCCCTCCTTTCTCTCTCTCTCTCTGTCTTTGGCTGGCATGTGTGATTTTGAAAGAGTACATGGTTCTGGAAGCTAATATTTTAGATGAGCACAAAATAATGAAGGACTGGATGTGGTGGAGGTGGGGAAGAGGGNCAATATAAAAGCAATTTAATTTGTGATTAAGTTGCATTGGTTCATATCCAGCATAACACAAGGCAAGATGCAGGAATTGCCATAGGTCATGTTGTAAATCCCTGTTAGCAGCAGGGACGCAGGCTCCACGCTTCTGTACGTCATTTCCTGACACACCGTGTTCTTCAAGGATTTCAGGCAATGCGGCAGGGGAGAGGCTCAGCAGATGTGCTTCTGCTGTGAATCTTGCAAATTATACTGCATAATCTCTGTTACTTTGCTAATTGTAGACAAATTTGTCTGCTTAACTGCTTATCAAAATATAGTAGAAAAGAAACCAAGCTCCCAAGATATTTCAACTAAAACATGATACAGTTTGATACCATAGGTTAATTTCAAGGACTCCAGACGATGGCAGTGATTGGGGTGACATGAACACTGCTGTTGCCAGAGTGCCTGATGATGTAGGGGGGATGCCTGACCTGGAGATGTGTCATCATTTGAAGAGTGGACAGATATAATTTTACTCCCCCTATAAGAGTAAAATGCTCTCATTGAATTGGAGAGAAATACTGAATTGCATTTTAAAAATACAGAGAAAGACAGAAGACAGGAATCCTTCACACCTACACATACATGAAAACCCCATAAAACCTTCCCCCAACCCAACTAAACCATAAGCCCCAGTGCTCCTTTTCTTCCCCTCCCCTGCCACATTGCCTCTGCCACCATTAGGGCTAAAGAGGCCAAAATTGCACAAGCCGAATTAGGGAGGCCTCTGCAGACCATAAGCAGAGCCTACTCCCCCATGGTACCAGAGCAGGAGCTCCCGATGGAGACAGCAGGCAGGAGGAAGAAAAGGAGACTGAGTTGGCCTTGCTGCTAGCTTATAAATAGATAGCAGAATTATGGGATTGAACAAAAAAAAATACAATTTCCTGTGTCCACCTGCTGTGCTGTCTAGCCTCTGGAGGACTTTTCAACTCAGTGGTTCTTAAACCCACAACAAGATACCTGAACCTTCCCTGAACACCAACTGGACAGTCAAATATGACTATCCATTGACACAGTCATCCCAGAGCATGTAGAAGAACAGTCACAAAGCACCTATTGCTGGGCTGCAAATTCTTGTAAGGATTTGGTAATACCCAGACAGTATAAAAGACAACTTAAGGAGAAAATAGCTGGTGTGGGAGGACACCTGCAGAAGACAACTTCACCACTATAGACTATCTGACCTAAACATGCTGCTCGCAGAATGATGATGCAAGGAGGATCATGACGCAACGGCCATGCTTTTCATTTGGGAGGACCCCATGAAATCTTGCATCCAGCCAACAGCCCAGTGTGGAGCGCAGAGAGGCTGAGAGTTCCTTCTTGTTTCTGGCCTGAGCAGAGTGTGGCTGGGTGTGGTTCAAGTATTTTCCTCCTGCACTGAGACTGAGACCTAGTAGGAGATACTGCCTTCACGTGCCACTTTCTAAACTAACACCCATCTTCCCTGGAAAGAATGAATAAACAAACAAATAAATTAAGCCCATTCAAACATCCAACACAGGCATTCAAGTGACCAGAATCAGCCTCCTCTTCACCAGTTTTTCACTGGAATGAATAAACAAACAAACAAACAAATAAATGAAACCCAAACAAACATCCAACACAGGCATTCAAGTGATCAGAATCAGCCTCTTCACCAGTTCTTTCTCCTCACAGTGAAGGGAGCCTGGGACAGAACCTGAAGAATCATTTTTGGTCAAGAAGGCCTGAGTATGCTGCTGAGCAAACAGGCAGTGTTGCACGCTGGGGCAGCATCACAGCAACACTCTACTTCAATATATTGCCTCTGACTCTCTTAATCCAAAACTTGTGCTAATTGAAAAATACCTTGTAGAGCTTCAGATTTTAATCAAGTAGATCAGGGTTACGATGCTTTGCTCAAAGGCCGTGAGAAGTAACTCCACGGTTACTGCTAATCACTCATTGACTACATACATAAACTCATTGCTGACATTTCCTGTCTTTCCCCTGCTTGATTCTATGGTGCCAGAATGGGGAGGGAAGCTTGTCTCTGCAAGACACCTCCTAAAGATGATCTTCAGATCCTCAGCACAGAGGATAAGCTCTGAGGATTACAAGATATCCTTGTGACTGTGTGGGGAACAACGACAGTTTTCTAGGTTCTTTTTGGAAAACTGCTGGATGATGTCACTGTGAGAGGATAGACTGCAATTTAACAGTGACTGCTTCTAAATAGTCTCTCCAAAATGGATACAGGTGCAGTTTTATAGAGGTGGTCTTCAATGGTGTGTTGGTTTGAGCTAATTGGAGAATCTGAGTGAGAAATTAGACTATTGGCTGAGAGAGGTAAACACAGTGTGTCACTTCACCAGAGTTTTACTGAGGAAAGAAAAAAAAAATTGTTTTTAAGAACTGTTCTCAAAACAACCAGATTAGCAGACGGCTTCTGACCGTTTGGCGTGGCTCCTGCTTCTCTTGCATGGTCTCCTTTGTCTCTGTCTTGGTAGCTAATTCAGAGTAAAATTACTGACTCCTTCCTGCCACTAATCTCCCTGGCCGATCTACTTCAGCTTATCTGCAGCATCAACTGGTGGTGAGATAAGACTTGGAGAAGGGGGGAAAGGTGGTAGGCGGGGTTTGGTTACCCTCTCTTGGGGATTTTGGTCTCCGGGAGGGGTGTGGTGTCTGTATTGCCTTTTCACTGTATATATCTGTAAATATCTGTTATACCTTGTAAATATTTGCTTGTATATTGTGCATTGCTGTAAATNTTGGCCGGTGGGGGGGGGCAAGGAGAGGGGGGGGGGGGGGGGGTGTGCAGGTAGATGCAGGGAACCCAAAAGGTACATTTTTATATTTACCAGTCTAGTATCCTGTACATATAGCTTAGGAGGTTAGCATGGTTTCATTGGCTAGTCAAGGGACATGCATCTGACTCAGGAGTTGAAAGCGCGGATGTACAATCAAGCAATCTTGTTCTCAGGTAGGCGATTTCTGTTAGCACTTACTGAAAGTGCTAGAAAATCACTAGGAAAGCTTATTCGTTTTATCATTCAGTGATTATTTTGCCTGGTAATTGCAAAAATCCTGTGTTAAGTCTGACAAGAATTAACTTATGCTTTTGGCAAATACTGGTGCTTTTCTTCATGTTCGCCCCCTGATAAAGGTAGTCTGACTTTGATACTGCTTAAAGCAGTCCTAGTCTTTGTTCTTCAGAAATGATAAAGCATTTCTAATTCTGAGTTTTATAATACTACAATATGGAGAGACAGATTTTATCTTAATAACATCTATATTATGATAGAGAACCAGCTACATGACAGGAAAGTGAACATTTCAGTTCATCTACAATTCTGCATCACATCAAAAGACACTACATATGAGAATGATATGCTAAAGCTTCCCATTATACAGTTTGGAAACATATATTTATTCCAAAGGAATTGGTATTGTTATGAGTAACCTCAATGGCTGATCTAGATAATGTTTCACAGCCCAAACCGATACTTTAATTACAGTGTAATAAGATACTGATCTTATTTCTGAGCATCTTCCAAGATATTTCCGTGAGCAAGGTGTTGAATGTAAGGAGTTATTCCCTGATGCAATACTTGCAAATAATAACACAAAGACTATCCCTCCCAGTTATGTTGTGACACCTAAACTGTTGCCAGTATTTAATACAATCAGAGACAAAGTAGGGTAAACTGAACAAGAATGCTATTTCCAGAAAAAGGTAATAATTTCTGTGAAGGAACAGAGAACCAAGGTGAACCCCAAAGAGACAATTAATCATTTATTCTACATAGAACATCATAATAACCAAAGTCATCTGCACCTTCCAGAAACTAAAGATGTGAAAATACACACAGTAAACTCTATGTATGTGAACTTTTCCTCGATTTGCATATGTGGTAACTGCATACTCATATTGTCAAAATGTCTCTCTCACATAGGCACTTTCATTCATAGAGGTGTAATATACACTCATATGCATTTATGATGGGCCCAGTTCTGCCTACCTTGCTCATGTTGAGAGGCATCTTTCCCTGCAGGACTCCCACTGAAATCAAGCAGAGATAATGCTCTTCAATTTGTGTATGGATGGCAGATTCTACCTATATATAGCACATCTATATTTATCTCCATTGTAAGTGGTTAATTTAGGTCTGTATCACTGAATTAAATATAAATTATCTGCTAGCACAAAAGCAGCTTGAGAGCAATTAGTCTCCTATCTTCCCCCCACCCTAAATACGCTAAATATCAATGTGTAATATGCAAATCCCAGTTTGTTGTTGGTTTTTTTTTTTACACTAGCCAAGTTGAATTCCTAATACTAGACAAGAAGAAAATCATAGCTTAACATACACCAGTAGATGCAATAAATAATGAACAGCACTAACAGCTTAACATCATAAGGAAACAGATGGAAAACTTCCCTCCAGAGATCATTGCATCTAGTATTAGAGAATGAGTTTCTGGACGTGCACAGGGTGAACAGTTCAAGTCTGAATTACAATGAGGTTGGTAACACTTTTTTATTATAAATGTAGGAATTTCATGTCTTCCTTTTAGAAAGTACTGCTATTATAGCATTCATCTGTTTCACTGAAGACATGAAAAGCAAAAGGCAAAATCTTAAGCCTCTAAAGTATGCACGGCACAATCAAATCAAGATCTCTCTCTGGGAGTACCTTGGCTGGGTTTGTAGAATACAGCAGGGCTACAATGCCATCATCTGTCCAGGAAATGCAACAGAACTCAACATAGAAGCCAACTCTTGACTAGCAGTGTTTATTTATGCTACTGAAAAAAAATGTTGCGGTGATAGCTGTTGTATCTGTAAGTCAATAACTACTATGTTCAGAGAATTATAATGAAACAACATCCAGTCTGTTTCTCCGATGACATTTCCCTTTCCGTATCAAGTGGCTTGGGTGCATGTTCAATGTGCCTTTCATACTGCTAGTAAAAGCAGTGGAGATTTCTCTGACAAGTGAAGCACATCTGTGTAGTTTGAATAAATCACACTGGAGAAGTGATCCAATTAACACATTTTTCATGCATTTGTTTGCTTTCTTTTCTTTGGTCTGCGCTGTCCAAATAACATACACGCACTGTATCAGCAGAAGCAGCCCAGCTAAAGTGAGATGTCGTGTTTGAATTCTCCAGCTCCACTGCCTTTAATAGGCATTTGAGCCCGTCGGTCAACTTCTCTGCTTTCTAATTTGTGCAGGTATCTGTACTGCATGGATCACAACAGATCCTGCCTCTCTCATCTGCCATCAAGAAGGTCTGTCTCCAAATATCATACACAACTCCACACCTAGATAGACCGCTTATTACAGCAGCGTCTCTTTGCCATGTATGCAACCACACTTCACGTAAAGTTTTGTGGAAATAATAATTAAAAACTCTTCTGAATTCTTCTGAAGGAGACTTCTAAATAGGAGACAAAGACCAATAACAATTTTCAGCATGAATTTCTTGGAATAATTTTGGCAGCCTTGGATATAACCTTAAATGTGTTTGAGAGGATATCTTATGAAGTCAAGAGGATGGGGCCAGACTCTTTTCAGTGACTATTTTCACAGACAGGATAAGGGGCAGTGGTCACAAAGTGGAACCCAAGAGGTTCCGTCTGAGAGAAGAAATTTCTTTACTGTGAGGGTGCTGAACCCTGGAGCAGGCTGCCCAGAGGGGTTGTGGAGTCTTCTCAGGAGAGATTCCAAACTCACCTGGACATTGTGATCCTGAACAACCTGCTTTAGCAGTGACATTTGACTAGATGTTTTGCAGAGGTTGCCTCCAACCATCACCAGTCTGTGATTCTGTATTTCAAGAACAAGGAATTTTTCTCCTCACTTCCCTCCTCCACTTTCTTCACCTCACCCCTTTTGTGGATCACGAAAGAAGCACCAAAAACTATATACCTCGATTGGCATCTCAAAATCCATTTCAGCAGAGCATGGCCAAACCAGCTAAGCTCCTGTCTGCTCTGTCAGCTGTTAGATAACATAACCTCCAACATCAGATGAATGCTGCAACCACTGCTTTCTATTACGGCTGAAGATATATAAACATAATTGAAACTTGTATTGATTTTGAAGCCAAAATTTCTAGATGACTAAAACTCTGGGGCAACTGTAGGGTCAGCCAGAACACCTTTGGTAATAGAGTGAGGAGTGGAAGCTGATATTCTCCTGACAAACCCACTAAGCTTTTAAATGTCTAGCACTCATTACGTTATACACAATGCTGGCCAACAATTTCAGGTTGCTGTTCCAAGACGCAAATTACTTCCAAATGCAGGACTATACAGAAATAAATGGAAGAAATCCAACATCGGAATGGAGGAGACATCAAAGAGTTATTTCAATAATAGAGACTACTCAGTAATTTTATATTGCAGAGTTTGATACTGAATTTAATAAATCTTCTCTAGACACCTACAGTCCATTGTGATCTGAGATGGGTCATGTACTCCTCAGACACAGAATATAAAGAGATGAAGTAAGAAGTGGAATAACAATTTCCAAAATTATAATAATAAAAGCCCACAACTCAAAATTCCTGAAAAAAAATCTAAAAAAAAAAAAAAATCTCTCCTGTGTGCATGCGTGAATGGCATCTGAAAAGATGCCAGGTTTCACAGCTCTGAAACAAGTAAACCACTTGCAGGAAGAGTTTAGTACTTCCCTCCTGCCCCATCATGAGTATTGGAAGCAATGAGGTGCAGGGATGGACACAGTGCAGGAGGGCAAACCTGCTCTGTTCCCTCACAACACATCACCTTTTCTGCTCTGAGTGATGGATAAATGGATACATGATGGCTAGGATGGAGAAGGGGTTGAAACTGGAATTTTGTGATCAGGTTGAAAATAGATGCCGACAAAAGAAGTTGCCCAATTTCTCCATACACTCTCACTGGCAAAACCAGAAATACTCGTCATTCAGATTTCCATCCTTGCCCTTCATCTTGCAGATCCCCATCTTCTCCTGCTAAAGGAGTGGCCTGGTCAGCTGTAGCTCCAACTGGGAGTAAAAGCCCACTTCCATGGCTGAGAAGCATCTGCTGTAAGGGAATAGGCAATTTATACCATGTTTCACCTAAAATGAGGGTAATAAACCCTCATGTGAACTTCAGAATCAGCTTCAAGACCTTACATGGTGAAATCATGATTACAGAATTGTAGAATCGTAGAACTTCTTCAGTTGGATAAGACCTTTCAGTCATCAAGTCCAACCATTATTTAACTATGCCAAGTCTGGTGCTAAACCATGACCCTTAGCACCATATCTATGCATCCTTTAAACACATTCAGAGATGGTGATTTAATCACCTCCCTATGGAGCCTATTCCAGTGTTTGGCAACTCTTTTAGTGAAGAATTTTCTTCTAATATCTAATCCTGAGACAAAGAGATACTGAGTACCTCAGCCTTTTCCTCATCTGTGATCACTATGTTCCCCCTTGCATACAGTAAAGAACAGAGATTCTCCTTAGTCCTCCTTCTGTTGCTAATATATTTGTAGAAGCATTTCTTTTTGCCTTTAATAAGCAATTAGAGATTTATAGCTGGGCTTTGGCCCTTGTAATTTTCTTCTTGCATAGCCTCATGACAATTTCTTAATTCTCCTGAGCGAACTGCCCGTCTTCCAAAGACCATAAACTCCCTTTAATTTACATGAGTTCTCTCTTTCCCACCAACTCATATTTCAGCACACGGGAACTGCCTGCTCCTGTACCTTTATAACCTCCTTCTGGAATAATGTCCAACCTTCCTGGACAACAGCCTCCCAAGGGACTGTGTCAACCAGTCACCGAAGCAGACCAAAATTTGCCTGATGAAAGTCCAAGGTGGCAGTTTTGTGATCCTTGTCTTTACTTCTCCAAGAGCTAAGACCTCTTATAATTTCATGGCCATTGGAACCAACATGGGCCCCAGTCATTACGTCACCTACAAGTCCTCTGTTCACAAACAGCAGTTCCAACAAGGCACCTTCCCTGGCTGTCTCCTATCTAACTGTGGCAGTAAGTTATACTCCACACACTCTGGAAACCTCTGAGACTGGTCCTTCTCTGCTGTATTGTATTTTCAGCAGACATCAGGGAAGTTGAAGTCCCCCAGGACAACAAGAGCTAGCAATTATGAAACTTCTCCCAGATTCCTAAAAAAATATTTTATCTGTCTCTTCATCCCAGCTGGGCAGGCTACGACAGACTCCTTTAGGATCTTCTTAAGGTTCTGTCTTGCGTTTTGCCTTTGCCAGGTTAGATTAGCATTTTTTTCTAAGTTTCTAGAGTGACTCCAGGTCACCATCTTCATAGCATGACTAGGCTTCCACTGCATCAGCTAAATTTGAATCACACAAAATTTCTTTCCTATTTTCCCTCACATAACCAGCTTTGCCAAGCAAATCCTTTGTGATATTGCTGCTGAGAACTAGAATGATAACCAAATGAAAAAAAAAAAAACCAAAAAAACCAAACAAACACAAACAAACAAAAAAAAAAACAACACAGAAGGAACCTAGTGAGAAGTAGGAATGCCAATTTGATACTGGAAGCAGAGATTCCCTTCTTCCTTGCTCTTTCCCTGCACTTGACTCTGTTTGGCACACTGTCTGCCCTGTCTTGTTGCTTTTAAGCAGCACTTCCTCACACTCGTGGTAGCTTCAAGTAAGAGTGAAAGAAGAGAGACTTTTTCTCATAGGTCTTTTCTTTCCCCTTCTCCTCACAGTTACTTTACTTTTGTTTCTCCTGGGAAGTCAAAGGCCAGGTGCACTTTTAAAGTTCATTTTTGGGGACTTTGCAAGAGATCCACAAGAAAGTCATACCTGGGAATGTGTTGAGCAACCTTGCTTGGCACAAGGAAAAAAAAAAAAAAAGCTTCTCCCAGTGCATTTGACGTTTTTCAAGGAAACCACATATTTTATGTTTGAGGATTACTCATGACCTTTCTTTTTTTTTTTTAGGCTATGACATATTACCTGACAATGTCTGGATTTATCATTTGTTAACTCAAATCCCTTTAGAAGTGACGTACTTTCTGTACAGCTCTGAGAAACCCTGGAAGATGAAACCCTGGAAAATTGCATCAGGAGTGACCGGAAAGAATGCTGTGGAGAGCTTTGAACGCTGAAGCAGAAAATTGCATCTGCTAGGGAGGGGTCTTGATCCTAAGCAGATCCTTGTATCACTTGACTTAATATGAAAGTGAGGTTTAAACCACAAACCAGGTGGATTTACACCCTCTAGCATGCATTACAGCAAACATGTGCATGCTGTTAGGCTGTGGATAAAGAGGCTGAGAAACCAGGGCAGAAGTCAGTGGTTGTGCCATGTGAGCAGTTTCTCTGTGCACAAGCACCAGGGTTGGTTCCTTCATTATCTTGCAAAAAGATGCCAAGAAACATGAAACACTGCAAACAAGCACAAGAGAAGCCACAAGCAGTAACACATATTTTTCTTTACAGAAGACCAAATTCAATGAAATTATGTGAGCTTCTAGACCTCAGTGCAAAAGCAGGGAGTGAAGGAATTCAGGTTGTGTGTCACCATCTCATTGCTCTTTAAGAGATGGTTTGGGCTGCTTGGGTATCTATGGAGATTTAATGTCAGCAGAAAGAACTCTCAACTTTCCTGTTTTTTTCCCCACTAAAATTAAGCACAGTTGAAAATAGTTTTGCACTACTTCAAATAGAAGACACAGTGAGTATTGGGACAAGAGAGACCTACTTCATTCAAACCAATGGGTGTTTATCCAGGAGCATGATTCTAACCCGCTTGCCTGCTGGAGCAACCCAAGCACAATTTGTTGTGTTTGCGCTCAGATTGGCTTTGTAGACTCAAATCAATTGAAAGTGTTTAGCAGCCATTAGATCAAAAATATTCCATACTCCTATTAAAAAAAAACAAAACAAAACAAAACTGCCTACAGAGTTGCCCATTTTCAAAGCTGTTCACTGTTATTATCATTACTATTTAATATTTATCTTTCCATATAGCCAGAGTGAGCAGCCATTAGATCACAAATATTCCATACTCCTATTTAAAAAAACCCAAAAAACTGCCTACAGAGTTCCCCATTTTCAAAGCTGTTTACTATTATTATCATTACTATTTAATATTTATCTCTTCATATAGCCAAGAGTGAGCAGTCAGAATCAACTTGCTACAGTGCTAGGCTCTCCATAAGTGCACAAGGTGTAAATATTAGTTTACCAGTAGTGTTACTTCCCATCCTGCCTTCCCAACCACTCTTGTTCCTTCCACCCAGCCAACAAACACTGTAAGAAATGCCCAACCAAAGAAACTTAAGCTGTGCAACCCTCCAGCCGCACTACTGTCCATCTCCTCTCAATCTCTTCAATACCTCTTCAGTGACACCCCAAATGTCGCTTCCTTCCAGTCACTCGTCTGCCATTACAGTCTGTCACACTCCCACAGCATCTCACCCTCTGCATATTGCTGGGGGCTCTGCAACCATATGCCACAATTGATGTATTAGTCCAAATTTCCCAAGGGAGCATGGTGTACCCATCTGACATCTTTGCATTTGAACCTCTGAGTCACAGGTAATGGAGCAACGTGTGAAAAAAAAATCATCACACATTCTGTTGGCAAAGTGCTTACCATGGAGCGTGCAGAGCAAGTTGCTCGCGTGCATCACTTATCCCACTCTGTCTATAGAATAAATTACGTTCCAAAAACTTGCTCTCAATGGCCTCTTTCAGATAGTAGCAATGTGTAAGATAAAACCTGCAGCTTTATGTCAAGTCACACTCAACGAGTACAGATTTAGTAATAGTAATACTTATCTTTTATATAGCACTTTACATTTTCCAGTTGCTGCACAGAGATTAATTAATCAGTTAGACCTCTATGAGTCAGGCCTGAAGCACATATTAGAGGACTGACAGATGCTTGAACTGCTGCAAAAGCTCAAAGGCAACCGCCTGACCCACACAGACATTTAGTTGGAGTGAGACAATGGCAAGAGCCCTGCAATCTGCTTGGATTTACCCTGGACCATGGGCACTTGAGGCTTTTCTTGTCTCCACTTCACCCAGGGAGAAAGAACAAATGTAAGCAAACACCTTTTACCACACATGCTGCAAACCTCTTGCAATTAAAACAGTTACTGTGTCTGGGGCTGGGAAATGCAAAACAAAGACATATAAGTTTGCAACCTGCTCTCCATTAGTGCCCCCCTGCCCATGGCACCCCATTGAGACCTCTCTTTGCTGTGGCTTAAACATCCTCTGACCCATGTCCTTCTAGCCCTTGCTGGGCTTTCTCTGAAATCTCTCCATGTGTTGGAGAGAAGGGTGATGTCTGTGAGGTAATGTGGGAGAAGGCCTACATTCTATCTACTGACAGCACTCATCCAACCTGGCTGCCCAGCTGCTGGTACTGCTGCTGCTGGAGTGCTTCAGACACACTTCCTGAATTAAGTGAAGTCCGGATAATTGGGAGTTGGAACCAACTCAAACATGAGCCAGCAGACGAGGCTGCTCATTGACAGTGAAAGAAAAGTGTTTGTGGTGGTGCAGTGGCCAGTGGAGCAGGTCACGGTTTCATGAGAGCATTGATTTTCATCTCAAACCGGATTCGTGCAGCTCTTCTTGCCCCAGACTATGCCTGAGGCAGCATAAAGGCGGTCTGGTGACTTGCACTGAGAACATGCCCAGTGCTACATCTTAGCCTGTCATAAGCTACAAAAAAAAAAAAACCCAAAACCAACCCAAACTGAAAAAACCAACAACTAAAAAA
>VWZI01008191.1:121778-137739 GCA_013396835.1 Psilopogon haemacephalus
CTGTACAAGAAACTACTGACATTTTTGTGTTCAGAGACTTTCTTTCTTGACATCTACCTTCCTGATATCTTCAGAAAATGTAGGAAGGCATTAATATGCGCATGCAAGATTACTCCTACCCTTATGCCTGTCATATACTTGCTATGTGGAGAAAAATCTTACACTAAGCACATGTAAGATGCTCAGATGAGATAAAACTGATGTGTTTGTGAAACTTCAATATGGGCCTTGAAAGTGTCAGTTGAATTAAGAGTCAGAAGAGCTTTAAAATTAATAAATGCATCCCCCCCCTTTTATTTGTTTGTTGGTTTCTAAAGTCATAAGTAATAATTTCAGGATATTTATACTTAATCAAAAAAACTAACAGTCCAACTGTTATTTGAAATGCAAGATGAGATTCTCCCATAATCAACACTCCAATGGCTGAGATTTTATTTTTCAAATATCTCAATTAACCAGAAAAACTGTAAAGAGAGCTGGCAACACTGCTATGAGACATTAAGTTTTCCGTTTTTCTGACACTGTGCATGTTTATGTTTGTATTCAAGTACATTTTTCTTGCATTTAATTATAGTGACTCTTCTGTCATCCACAGACACTTTCCTATCTTGCATTTTCTGTCACCAAAAACTCCTGTGATAGAGGCCATGTAGCTGCTCCAGGCTCTCAGTGGTGTCCAGTGATACTGCTGGTGGAAATTGGCTATTTTGCACTGAAAGCAACATTTAGGCACTTTAAACCACGCTGTAAGGAGACTCTCTCCTGATCCAAGTACCTTGAGGTGCCTTGTCATCTTCATCTCATTGGGCTGCCTCTATAGAGATGTATCTCCTCCTCTCTGCTGGGGCTCAGACAGACCTGCTGTGCAACTCAGAGATGTGAGACACTAAGCTGGCAAATGATATTTGCCTCGGTGTTTCTGAATTCTCCCTTGTCTTTGGAATCAGAGCATGACTGTATGATGCTGTGGCAATAAAAATTAAAAGTTATGTGCCCAAAAGCCACCAAAACAAAAATCCTAGATTACAAGCATAATGCAAAGAAAGCCTTGAGTCTCCCCTTTTGTTTGCATAACCCTTGTGAGATGAGGTTCAATGCTGAGAACTGGACCCTGTCTGTGACCTCTCCTATGGGCAGCTGCCTGCGCTTCTGGGGGAGGCGCATGCTGGGGACTGCATCCCAGCTCAGCCCCTGCAACTCTTAGGAGCCTACCTGGGGCATTGCTTTTCTCTGTGAAGGTGAGCAGTTCTTGAAGCCACAAGAGGTTTTTATACCAGCACAAGTCCTGTGTATGCTGGCTGACCCTTAGATCCTGATGTCTTGGAGGAGGCAAAAAGGGCCTGACCCAGAATATGATGCATTTGTAGGAGCTGGTCTGTGATATTGGCAAAACTATCAGGCAGTCAGTTTTCTTTTTTTTACCCTGTAACATGTTGCATCTGGGCATTCAGAATTAAAACAATTAACTTTTTCTGATCTTGCTTTAACCACGATCATTGATGTGGATGGAGGATTTAAGTGCATGTTAGTCCTGTGATGTGACATTTTCCAGAGTCGGAGCTCCAAACCAAAACCCCTCACATTATAGTCAGAAATGACCACGTTATGACTATTGTTTCATGTACCAAAAAAAAAAAAACAACCCAAAACACAAATACACCCAAAAACTGAGGGTCATTTTAAAAAATATCACTATGTTTCTACTGTGCTCAACAGAAACAAATGTTTTCCCCTCTTCCCCCCTTCCCCCCCCATGACAAATGCCCCCTCTAAGACTGTCAGTTAGATTTTGTAAAGTCCTTATTATCACACTTCACTACATATCAGGATGAATGAAGAGAGCTGTGCAAACACTGCAGATATCTTTTCTTTATTACAGCTGCAGCCACTCCCCAGAGGCATTATTAATGTCCACAGCTCTCGTAGAGGCGCAGCGTATGCTGGCATCTGATTGCTATTCAGATCAGCAGCCTCCCTCCGTCTGTCTGTGAACCAGCACATTAGTAGGTACATAAAGGGCTCTTGCTGTGGGCTGAACAAGTTCCTAGGGCCTCCATCATGAAAAGATAAAGCAGCATGATTGCCAAAATTTTGTGAAAATTGTGCTAAGCCAAAGCAAAACAAAACCCAAGGTAGGGGATGCATTTTTTTTCCTGGTCAATTTATTATTTATCACTGCTCAGCAAACCCTTTTGTTCTTGTGTATGGCAGTTACTCTCCATTTATAGCTCACTTGGGTGTATAATTCAGAAAGAAGATATATGATGTTTTTAAAGAATATAGGGGTAAGTCTCGTTCTCTGGACCAGGACCAGGCCTGACAGGGGTTAGCTATGTGAGAATTGAAAGTTTCTATAAAACAGCCAACAGTCTACAACCACTGCTGCCTTGGGGTTTCTGCAGGAAGAAACCTGATGCATGGAGTCAACAGCCAGAAGTATTTCATGGACCAAAGAAGGCTTCTGTATTCCAAGAGGAGAGATGCCCACCGGTGGTTTTGAATTACACATTGGTTGTGTCAGGGGCAATCAAGTGGCCACAGAAGGCAGCACCTGTGAAGAGGATCTGGGTGAGAGCTGTGGGCCCGCCTTGCCTGTGGCCACAGAGCCACGTGTGCTGGATGATGAGCACACATTGATCCAACCTCATGCCATCTGCTTGAATCCATGACAAATGATTCTGTGATACATCAAACCCCAAAATATCCAATTTCCAAACCTGCACTTGATGTGAAGCAAGCAATATACCCGTTCATTGCCCATTCGGGCTGGAAAAATGGTAAGTACCTCTCTTTTTATGACACACCTATATTATATCCTTAGCACAGATACATATAGCAGAAGAATGTAAAAACACATTTAGCAATGGAGACCTAAGCAAGGGGATTTAATTAAGGCAGGAAAACTAGTGTTCACACAAAAGCATTGGAATTACACAGCTTCTGGAGGAAACACAAGAAGAACTGCAATGCCCTGCTATCTTGCTCCCAACCATATCACAGGTAGTCCCAGGTCCCTCATAAGAGCAAATCTCATGTAGACGTAGCAGGACATGCAGTGCATGGCTATGTAGATGTGTCCTATGGGCACTCAGAAAGTCCTCTTGGAAACTCAAAAAGTCTCTGGAATCTGTTGGCATCATAGTATCTTCACCCAGCTGCCTGCATCCTGACACCAGGGTTTTGCATAGTGTGAAAAGCTCCCTAGCTTAACACAAGTGCTGTCTACTTCCATGGCCTAGAAACCATTGCCAACTGCAGTGCCAATGGAGGTTACCTGATATGCTGTCACAGCACCTGCTTTATGAACTTGTCACCACCTGGGGTTGCCAACTCTTTCCTGTGGTCTCTGAGTACCAGGCAGTCATGGACTTCTCCCTCACTTGCTTTCCTCATAAAGGAGGATGGGGAGGCACACGCTGTGCAAATTTCCTTTAGCCATTTTAGACCCTGCACAGCAAGAGGCACCATTTCCTCCCATTAAAATGAAGCTGAAGGTTGCAATGAGCTGTGGCAATGACCTGATTCTCTTTAACGTTGCAGGCTGTCAGGGCAGAGATGGAAACAGCAGCTGCTTCAGAGGGACTCTTGACTCATGCAAAGTTCCAAGGTAGATACCAGTTTATAAGTGAAGGCAGATACTTTGTCATGAAGCCCCTGCCCCGTTCTGCACCAGTATTAAATTGCTTCTTCTACTCTTCAGTGTATGAAAATATACTCCTCATGGGAATCTTATGAAGACTTACAGGAAATCTGAAAAACCTGTTTTGTCTGCCTCATGACAAAGATACACTGCCTCCAGATGCTACCAAAAAGTGGCTAGGCACAGTGGACAGGTAATATTTTAGTTTCTATGTCAACATCATGAAATCACATTACATTTGCATTCAAAGGCCTTGTGGATCTTCTTCTCTCCTGATAAGAAGTGCAGATGTACAAAAGCGACCTCGTACCTGGGAATAACAGGTTTTGACAGAATTTTTCTTGTTGTAAGTAAAGAGTTACCCGTGTCTCCAAACAGCAATAAGCAACACATAGATTGAAGCGTTATTTGCTCAGAATATAAATTGCAAAAAATTGCTTGGCCCTCTTGGAAAATGGCTGTGCTCAGAGAACACTGTATTTTCATTGAAAAGTTTTATTTGTTAGGCACTTTGGTACAATTACTTGACCATGTACAGTGTGGCTGAGCTGCACTGAAAATTGATACTTTCCATAATGGTGTCTCATTACTGATGATTCATTGGAGAGGTGCTGCTGTGATAATTAGTATTTTATGGGTGAATGGGCCACGCATTCTTTGAGAAGTCCAGTTCCCTAACGATGATTTATTTAAGTGGTTGGTTTCTGATAGTCATGTAAATAAATACATACTAACGGAACATAGCACCGGTGCTTCTGTTGACAGGTTTCTGTGTCTTACCATAAAGCAGCTGAAGAACTAAATCTGTGTATATGAATCAATAATGGTTAGGGCCTTTTATGTGTTTTTTGCAGAAGCGGTTTTGACTGAATGCACAAAAAGATGCAAATTTCTCATCTCTTTCAATTTTTACCTCCCAGGATGGCTTCAAAGCTTACTTTTTAGCTTAGGTATTTGGAGAGGCTGATGTTGGATGAAGGAGCACTATGATGCATCTGTTGATGGCTTGCTGCTCTTTTGAGGGCTGGCTTTGCCCTCCCACTCCATTAACACACTTTGTCTGTGAAGTATGCTAGGTGCTTTGTGCGATGCCCTACCAAAGCAGTTCTACCTGGTCAAAAAGAGGAGGGCTTTTAACACTGGCCGTAGTGGGCGATAGGGCAAAGGATGTGACACATCCTATCTTTGCTCTGCTCCAGTGGTTAAAGACACCAGCCCTAAGTACTTGTCACCACTGCTTTACTGAAATTACTGCTCCCTGAATTTAACCAGCTAAGCTACCCATGTGAAAATGAGACAGAAATGCTAGATCTCTGCTAGGTCAGCTTTTGAGGCTGACAGGGCTTAGGAAGTATACATAGGAGCAGAGAGCTAGCAGGTCTTACGGCAGCAGAAGTTGGGCAAGATACCTTCTTCAGGTGGAACTGCTGCAGGCAGGAAAAGATATAAAAATTAAAATTTAAAAATCAGCTGAACCAGCAGCTTGGCAGGTTTTACTTCCCAGTCCTGTGAGCTCATGCAAACCCTGCCTGAGGGCTCATGGGACAGGGTGCAGTGAGTGAAGCTGGCACAGCTCTTCCACTCTGTCATCTTCTGATCACTGTGAGACAGCCAAAATAAGGGCTCAAAAGCAGTCCTTATTCAATTGGCTCCGGAAAAAATGCAAATAAGATAAAAAATAAAAACACAAAAACTAAAAAACCCAACCCCACCAGGATTTTTTCTGGTGCAATTATGTTGTCTATAAAAACAACTTTCCGTCTCACCGTTTATATTACTTCTGGAAACTCCTGAGACATGTATAATCTTACTGAGAAAAATCCTAGCCCCACATAAGTAATTAGCAAAACTCCTACCCATTTCTGTGAGCAGGATTTTGTGCATCACAAGCAATTTTTGTTTAAATCCATAGTTCAAGAGTGAATATATAAAATTAAGATGGATTATTATCGCTGCAATAAAAAAATATATATAGTATATTCATTCATAAGTACATTCATACACTTAGGAAAAGAAAATAAAGGAAGGATATTTGCCAATAGAATACATAACAGTTTACATCTGCTAGTATAGTTGCAGGGAATTAGACCAGATGTTGGAAATCTGTCATCTTTTATTTTGAAAGATATTCTTCCAGTGTATATAATCTGGTGTGTCAATTAAAATACGTTCAAGAGTAAATTTCTTCCTCAGCATTATAAACTTACTGTGACAGGGTGGCTGAGTCATGGTTGTCTGAATTGCCTCAGAATTTTTGCGTTCCTTCAGCCAGACTTAATTCCCTGTGGACATCAAGAGGACCCGTTTCTTAGCTGTGCCAGCCATGAGGGCACAACACAAGCTTTCAGAGGCTGACAGGCAGAGCAGGATATCCTTCCCCTTAGTTTGTCACAAACCTGTGTTCTTCTCAGGGACAGAAAGCTGTTTCTTCTTAAGGTGAGGATGGTAGCAGGCTCTTTTCATTGCTGTCTTTCAAAGCATATATGTTTGCTGAATGTGCCCTTTGACTAGACATCAGAACGGGCAGCAAAGGGAAGAGACTGCCTGTTTTAAGATAGGTTAGATGTTAAGGCCCTACACTGTGGCTCACCACAAGACACCTAAATACTTTTGAGGCTTTCAAACTGTGGGACTACATGAAGCTCACGACTCATAGGGGGTTCTCCCTCTTAGAGTTAATCCTTGAGCACTCAGTATTTTAACTCTCTTTTTTGTAAAAAGATCTAGTTGTAATTGTGCTGTTTGAGTAACAGACAGATAAGATTTGTAGAAATTTGGAGGAAGTTGCTGGCCCAAACAAAGATTATTCTCACACGGATTTTGAGGAAGAAGCATTCATGTGCATATATGTGTGCTAGGAAGGCAGCACAGCAAGGTCTCTGCTTGCAGACAGTCCCTTGCCAGACCCTTACCAGCTCCCAGGTGCCAGGTACAACCTTATGTCATTGAGAGTAGCGTTTTCTGTTATTTTTCTCATAATCTTTTTGGAGGAGCAAGTGATATGTAAGAGCTCAGCCTGGAAAAGGAGTGACCACCCTGACCACCTGCATGGGTACCAATATCTGTTGGGTTGCTCCCAGGGAGTCACTTCCTTTGCAGGGTCACCTACCACATCCCTGTCCTGCCTTGGGGTTTGCTGTGTACAGGCTACTCCCCAGCTGCCTGACTCAGCCACCAGTTATGAGGTCTGACAACCTCTTTTGACAGCCCCCACCACATTGAGGGAGGCCTTTTGTTGTGTCTAACCTAAACTACCTTTGCTGAAACGCTGGTCCAGCCTCAGTTGTCTCCTCTGCAGGAGACGTCAGGCAGATGAGCTGTCTCTCCCAGAGCCAAACGCTACTTATTTCCTTGACTTGGTTAACAGGTTGTGTTTTCTTGGCTCTGCCTTTTCTAGTGGCCTCCTCTGAGTTGTCTCCTGATGGGTCTTACCCTTCTTCAAGTGCAGTAACCCAAACAATGTAGCCTTCTCCCTGAGACCATGTCGGTGCTGAACAGAGCTAAAATGTTAACTTTTCTTACATACATAGGAATATGAGGTCTATCTGTTTCACTACAGCACAACACAACAGACTCACATTCAGTCTCTGATCCACCATACCTTCTAGATTTTAAAAAAATTATTATTCATAGATTTATTTATTTGCAGAGCTGGTCCTTCTCTGGCATTTTCTGTTTGGACATTGCCCTGTTAAAAAGCGTTGGTTTTATTTTGGTTTTTTTCTTGACCCCGTATCTCAAATGTATCAAGCCGTTTGAAGCCTGCCCCTTGCTGCTGGCTATAAATGGGACAAGTCCATTCTCGAGTCCATCGTCAGTGCCACTGGCCTCATTGCCAAAGACGTGGAGCAATCACAGGGTTACTGCAGCCTCCTGCTGAGCCCCTTCTTGTTCAAAACTTCCAGTCTGATAATGAGCTAATCACTGTTACTCTCCAAGTAACATTTTCCAGCTCGTTTTGTGCCCACCATGCAGTAGATGTGTCTAGACCACACACTCGCTGCGCCTGCCTGTGAGCGCTCTGCAGGAGCCTGCCGTGACCAGACATACATTTGTTTCTGTCAGCAAGATCTGTCACCCTGTCGCACGAGAAAATAAGACCGTTTTGACAAATCCATGTTGGCAGCTACTCCTTCTCTGCTTCCTTCCAGGTGTCTGATAATTTGCTTCAGCATTTTTTTACTTTGGTATTTTTTGCAGGAATTGGTGGGTGTCAACTTCCCCAGAGGCTCTTGCTCCCTGCCGTCGACGATCGGCACCCTACCTCTCCTTTTCCAGTCCTTCAGAATACGGGTCAAAATCTTACAGAAAACCCCCAACTGCACTTCATCCCTCTGCACACCCTTCACTTCAGTTATTTGAGCATCTTAAGATTCAGATCAGGACGTGTAGACAAATTTGAAAGCACCATATTTATTTAGAAAGCATGTATTAACCTGATGCTTTGAACTTAGTTGGAGGGCTTGTTTGTTTTCAGTGTTATATTAGCTACATAAATCTCTTTTTTTATATTCATGCATGAAAACTTTGCTGTCGACTAAGACTGTATGCAAAGATTGAGTCACTTCCTTTGAGGCACACTCTGTTAAAACATGAGATGAGTGTCTGAGATCTCCATTTTGTTGTGAAGAGCTAAAATAAAAAAATCTTCCAAGAGCAGCTGGCAGAAAATATTTGTAATGAGAGCTGCCAGCTAGTAGAGGAAAGTGGCTTAGTTATACAGGGGCACCACTGAGACAAACTGAAGAGACAGACTGTGTTGGATTTAGAAAATGAAAACCACCAGAGTGGACAAGGCTGTGAAAACTGTATAATATAAAAAATTAATCTTGTAACCCAGTGGCACCTGCATCTGGCAATCTAATTCATGCCTTCTGCAGGAGCTAAACCTTCTTGCTCTATCAAATAAACCCCATAATTACATTGCTTAAGTAGGATATTAAGTGGCATCATATTAAGCCATTACATGACCCTTGTCATCATCAGCTCTGCCAGGCAGTGAGAAGAGCTGTTGCTCCCTGCTGATTTCTCTGGGTATCTATCTAAACATACTGTGGTAATTAAAAACATCTAAATAAAGCCCTGCCCAGGATTACCAAGGCTGAATGGAAGAAACCTTTCTGACCAGTGGTTACAACCTGCTGCTGTTGTGTGTGTGCACACACCCTCGCCAACACCCCTCATTTGATATGATCCAAAGCTCTGCAAGGTAAGAAAGAGAGAGGTTCAAAGGCAGCATCTTTTTTCTCCTCCGACTGATAGAACCTGTGCCACTGGTGAGGATCTTTCCACAGGACTTGAAAGACAAACCTGCTAATCCCCCCTGCTTTACTCCTTTATGCCTTTCTCTAAAGGGAAACCTGCCGGTTTCAGATGCCAACTTCATTCTAGGCGTCCTTCCTAATTACCTGAGCCACTATCATTAACTGCAACATGTATATTGATCACTGTCATGCATGTTGCCTTTCTAATAATCAGTGACCATGAATCAAACTGTGTCACAGATGTGGATTTCAATGACAAGGTATGTCTAAGTGCACCCCACAGATTTCCCTTCCTTATAGTTGAATCAGAATAAATAAATCTCTCAAGTTTCCATCCTTCAGCTCTATGTAAGAGAATATGATTAGCTCTGAAGCACTACTGTGCACTTAGTCCTGTGAAAGATTTCAGCTTCAGGTGGGAAAAACCCCTTGCTGATGATGAAAGGTGTTTGGGAACATGCTTCCAGACTGGATTGCCTCCCAGATTTAGGGAACAGATGGCTTAGAAAGGTTTATATTCATTTTTCAAAGCCCCAGTTCTAGCATTTGTCTTTCACTGAATTGTGTTTCTACAGAAAATGTCTTCACTTACAGCAGGAAAACTGTCACAAAAGAGTTTTCAACTCTGTGCTGTGCTGTCATCCCTGCTCGTCTCTCACTCACAAGATTTAGCCCTTCAATGCCCAAGCTCAGATGCTTCTGTGCTTTCCAGTGGCTGTAAAAATCATTCATATGCAAGCTCACAAACAATCAGTACTTCATGCCACTGCCAAGTAATTATAGTGCTGGACACAGTTTATAATAATGATTTTTGAACAGGGAAAAGTCACAGATATCAAAGACCTTTGTCAAAATGGAGGTTTAAAGATTTTGAGGTACATAGGGAGAAATAGAAATTGTCCACTTCAGCAAGAAGAGCAGCCTTATATTTTATAGCCAAGGGTGTAAGCACAATGGGTTGAGACATGTCAGTAAAACAAAGGATTTTGCCTGAATTATTTGAGACAGTCACATGAAAAGGGCTCTTTGAGAGATATTTTGGTATTAATTAATTGCCTGATAACAACCCGTGCTTTTGTTCCCCTCCCTCATGAGTCGGTTGTATTCTAGATTGGGAGGGCCCACTTCTATCCATGACATGGTCCAAACATGTCACAGAACCACAGAATGTCAGAGGTTTGAAGAGACCTCCAGAAATCATCGAGTCCAATCCCCCTGCCAAAAGCAGGATGGCCTAGGGTAGTCCACACAGGAATGTATCCAGGCCAGTTATGAGTCACTACAACATTGGACCAATGTTTTACTCTGCATACATAGTACCTACCCAACGGGAGGCTGTGAACTAGGATAATGGGTAACCCTCTGGCCTTTTTAGACCAGAATAGCTATTCCAAAACAAACATGCTGCAAAAGCTGCTCTGGAACAGCTCACCAGGTGGCTTTGCTTCCCTGAAAAAGATTATTTCTCCTGAATAGTCACAGGCCTCTGGAAATACAGTGGCTTTTCTTCAAATAGCATGCCCTAGTGGGAACTACTTCCGAGCCGCTATTGGGAGATGATGTATTCAGCAGCAGTTATTATAGCAAATTTACTCGGGTAGAGAAGGTCAGTAGAGGTGTTGACTCTAAATGCTCTTGGACCAACTTACTTGGAAGGTTAAGGGGCAATTTTCTTTGGTATGAAGTGGAAGATTTTACCTAAGCGCTTTTCATATGCGCACAATTGATGCTGAGAAAAAAGAGCAAAGTCTATTTTTGTCTCTTGTCATCTGTGCCTCAATCACAGTATAAAATTACTCTGGTCCAGAGATTGCCTGCCCGGAGAAGGGCCCATATTCATTCCACCTCCAGGGTTTCCATTAACACAGCAGTTACACTGTCATTCGGGCAGAAAGCCCAAGTCAAAGCACTGCTTCATTTGATCTGCATCTGTCCTAAAGTAATATCCCTCTGCTCTTTCTGTCGCGTTTGTCTCTGAGGCGGCAGACTGCTGTTTTTCTGAGGAATGACTGCCTCCATTTGACAGCAGAATGCTTTGAAGCGATCATGCTAAGCAGACAGCGCTGCTGCTACGAATTACTGTCTACAGCACATTAGGGTGACCTCCCTGCCTTTCTTTTCCATTTCATATGAGGACCTAGAAAGGAAAGCACCCTTGTGTGCATGGTAATGATTCAAATATGCTGCTTTTCAGCAATTCTTTCCAGGTAACAGAAAGCAATTTTGGTGAAAGAGGAGAATGCTCAAACAACTCAGACTCCACTCTCCTCCTGTGTTTTAGCACAGTGGAATTTACAGGCAGTCCCTGTATTTCTGGGTGACTGAAAATGTAACATTCCTGAGGTCCCAGTGCAAAACTGGCCCTTCTTTACTGTCAGAATATCAGGTTACTATTTCACATAACCTCTCCCTAAGATAATTTATGCATCTGATATTCTAATATATCCTTTTATTTCTTGTAACAATTTCACACATTTTCCCCAGTTTATGTATCTTTCAAGTTAAGAAAAGGCCCTAGTTAGGAGAAGGAATCTGTAACACAGTGAAATTGCCTTCCTCTGCCAAACTAAGATAAAATTTCACTGTTTATTTAGACTTTTTTTTTTCCCCTGCTGTGGTACCCTGGGAAACCACAGAACCATGAGCACATCCTCTGGAATCCTTTTCATTAAAATGTCTTGTTTCATGGAGGTCATTCTTTGACAATGAAAACCTAGGATAGCCTTGGGTACCTTTAACATCTAGGAACCCGATGACAAATTTCGGAGTGAAAAAATTGTTATCCCATGGGATTCATTTTGGAAGACGGATGAGGGAGAGGTTGCATGGGGAATGCTTATTCCAAATGACCTTAGGTTTTCTATCTGGAAAAAAATTATGCCAGCTCTCGGAGTCCTAGAATGAGGCCTATTTACCTATTGCTAATGATAACAGTGACCTCTTGTGGAAATGCCTAGCATATTTTCTAACTAAAGTTACTTTAACCTGTTTCTTTCTTTGGATTTCCTCTCATCATTTCTAATATATTTGTTACTGTTTGTAAAAGAGTAACAATTTAAGGTAGTCCCTGCTCCCTTGGCTCCTAATTCCAGTGAAGCATATCTTTAGCTATAAGTTAGAAAATAAAATACTACATGTGTGTTGCTATTTTAGAAGATGAGATGTTGTTAAAAAAGACATATATGGGCCTTAGGCTTAATAATTAAGCATCCTACCATGTCCAGAAGTCAAAACTATATTTTGGTATTTCTATCTAAAGCCGTGAGATCTGTTTGAGCAAAAGAAACTTTTTGTGCTCCCTTAATTAAAAATGCCGTGAAGCTGTTTTTGAATGAGTCACCAATAACCATGCCTGGGTTAACAAATTTGTCTTTGGACTTCAAAACCAGTTCAGAACATTCATTACTACGGATACAAAATGTACCTTCAGACAAGCGTTGTGGGATACTTTGTGCCACAGCTCTCTTTTTGGTTTCCATCTGGATGGTGTGCCATTTTAGACTTGGGTTTAGCCCTTATGCCATGGCTTCTCAAAATCACAGGCACATGTCTGACCTGCAGTTAGCCTGAAGTATGTATTACAGCAGCTGAGTTTCATCTACACTGCTAAAGGAGCTGGTAGCTTTTGCAGAAAGACAGGATTAATAAACACAGGGAGCCTACATCTAATTGTTGCTGGAAGATTTGCCAGACATCTGTTGTCAAAACCTGGCTACCTTGCAAAAGGTGTGCCAACAGCTAGGAAATTTTTTTTTTTTTTCAACCTCATAGATAAAATGAATAGAAAGAAAGTAAGTAGTGGCTAAGAATGGTGGAGAGAGAGTCCAGGTAAGGCTATAATTTTCAGTAGGGACATTGATGTTTGCCAGAGGTCAAATGTGATATGGATAAGGAGATTTAAAACCCAGGAAAGAAGTTGTCATGGATCTTTACTGCCTTAACAACAGAGATATCAAATTACCTTACTCCTGAAGAAGCGAATGCAGCCTCTTTTGTTTGTATAATGGATGGGGTTTTTTTAGCATATCTTTCCAGTTAGGAATGTTACCTTCTGAAAACATTGTAATGTCAGTGTTTAAGAGAGAGAATTATCTGGGTACATACTAACCTATCAAGCTGACTTTAACAGTTGTATAAGACTTTTGACAGTCCTAAAATTAAAGGACAACTAAAGACCTGAACTTAAATGAAAAATGGGGTAAAACCAACAGTAATAGACTGCTGCATCTCTTTGGTCTAAAAAAATTTATTAGTCATCATCGTTTTTGGCTCAGTTCAATGTGGGATCTTAAAAAAATAGCTTAAGGAGATGGTGATGAAGTGAAAAATCATAAAGCTTACAGGATACACAAATGGAAAGCTGAAAAGGAATTATGTGGCTAGAGATCTGAAAAAATATCTAGTGTTTTTTCCCAAGGATCAGTCTTGGCAGAAGTCTTCCCTGGGGTTTACTTGAGTGTGGGAGTGTATTACAAAGTTGAAAGGCACCAGTACAGAGGAGGACAAGGATAGAATTATAGAATTAGAGAGGGTTGGAAGGGACCACAAGGATCAGCCAGTTCCAACCCCCTTCCATGAGCAGGGACATTCTACCCTAGATCAGGCTGTCCAGAGCCTCATCCAGCCTGGCCTTAAAACACTTCCAGGGATGTGGCCCCAACCACCTCCCTGGGCAACCCATTCCAGGCTCTCGCCACTCATGCTGAAGACCTTCCTCCTCACATTCAGCCTGAATCTCCCCACCTCCAGCTTTGCTCCATTCCCTCTAGTCCTGTCACTACCTGATAGCCTAAAAAGTCCCTCCCCTGCTTTTTTGTAGGCCCCCTCGGATACTGGAAGGCCACAATAAGGTCCCCTCAGAGCCTCCTCTTCTCCACACTGAACAGCCCCATACTGTGGCTGAAGACCCACAGGACTGAACTGAGTGGAAATGAAACTCAGTCTTGCAAAATGTATTTGCGAAGTAGCAATGAAAAGTCACCTGGAAGATAAGCAGGAGCCCAGTGCCAGCCTCCTTTTCCTGACACATGACAGTGCAAGTGCAGCCACCTCAAAACAATGACTGATTCATTTCCAGGGGAGCTCAGAGGGCACCTGGTGAAGAGATGTGCTCCAACAGCCAACAGATGATTTAAAGAGAGATATCTATGGTTTGGGCATCTAGGAGAAGGTTAATGGTGCTTACTGGAGAACACATCTTATGAGCAGCGTCTGAAGAAACAGGGGTAACTGGGTGTGAAGGTTTAAGCCCACCTGGGACCCCCTGTCTTTTCCCAAGGAATGGTTCCACCCTTTTCCCAGGTTGCATGGTTAGACACTCCCACTTCCTGCTAGGATTTTGGGACTATAAGAGGGGGAACCCAGTTCCCCCCCCCCGGCTCTTTTTTCTGTCTTCTGCTTCTTCTCCGTTTTCCCTCGTGCCGGCAGGTCGAGCACCTGCTGGCGCTCTGTGCTGCTGCAGCAGGTGTCTCCCTGCCGCCCTGTGTTCCAGCACCGTTATTGTCTGCTGAAGACTGGGACTGAGACTTCTCGCTATAGGATTCCTGCATCCTGCTTTCCAAAGCCAATCGAACTTCAGCTGCCTGCCGCGGTTGTATTTTCTTCCCTTTTCCCCCTTCTCCCTGGTCTCTGTACCCTTTTCCCTTATTCCCCATATCCCAAAGCTTGTTTCCCTTTCTCCCACCTGCTGTAAAAAATCCCTTTCCCTCTTGCTTGTTGTTAAAGTTTACCCTTTTTACTTCCAAATCGTTTCTTTGAGTTTTTATTGGGCTTTTGGGCTCAGGGTGGGGGCAGCTAGCCTCAACCCAATACACTGGGGTTTTTCATCCTTGGTGGGGGTGGAAGGACTGTGCTGAGGGCAGACCCCCTGGCTCTTTACAACTCCCTGAAAGTAGGTTGGAGCTGGGTAAAGGTCAGTCTCTTCTCCCACATAACAAGCAGTAGCACAAGAGGGAACAGCCATTAGGGTGAAGTTTAGACTGGACACTGGGAACAACTTCACAGAAAGGGTTGTCAACCCCTGGAACAGGGTGCCCAGGGAGGCGTTGGAATCACCATCCCTGGAGGGCTTTAAAAGGTTTGTAGGTGTTGTGCTGAGGGAAAATGGTTCAGTGCTGACCTGGCAGTGCTGGGTTAATTGTTGGAGTTGATGAACTTACAGATCTTTCCCAACCAAACAAAATTCCATGATAGGAACTTAAACCTAGAAGTTATGAAAGAAGAGAAAGAAGAAGTGAGCTTATCGTGACCCATCAATGACACTGGGATCCATTAAGGTGAAGATTCAGTCTTGAGGGAGTTATGTCCCATACAGGTAGGGAAATATTGGAATATAATAATACAGTGTGCATTTCTAGGCACACACAGGGAAGACATGGGAACTCAAAAGAGGATTAAATACAGAGATGGACCACTTCGACCTTCAGGCAGACAAAGGAGGGATGAAGAAGGTTATGATTACTCTGCACAATTACAGTTTGGCTGGAGGACATAGAAGGGAAAATCTGCAAGACATGCACCAAACACTGAGCTTTTTGAAGTCTTTGCTTTGACCAGTCCATGTCTACAACAGGATAGATGCAGAATCAATGTCCCATGATAATGTGAGTAGCCTGAAAGGACTGCAAACAGAAAGTCATTAAGTGAAAGAATAAACAGTCCTTCCACATACATCGTGGGGTAGACTTTAGCAACAATTTACATTTACGTAAAAACACAACCTATTTCCTGAGCAGCAAATAAAAAGAAGCACACTTGGCTGAAATGAGGAATCATTTGAAATCTGAACCAGTGTTTGTTAATGGAGTTTTGGCACATGCCAACAATTTCAGTTATTAGCACTGGCTGAACGATGCCAACACTGTACAATAATTCCAAAATCAGAGCGCTTATAGCAGAGGACAGGAGACACAGCAAGCTTTGCAAAGTGATGATGTAGCTGTTTTCTTTATCCAGAGGTTAGTTGTTAACATGAATAACATCATTCAGAGAAGGAAGGAAGGGAGGAAGGAAGGGAGGAAGGAAAGGAGGAAGGAAGGGAGGAAGGAAGGGAGGAAGG
>VWZI01008191.1:137931-190352 GCA_013396835.1 Psilopogon haemacephalus
GGAAGGAAGGAAGGAAGGAAGGAAGGAAGGAAGGAAGGAGAATTATGTCATCCTTCAAAAAGAAAATAAAAACAATGCAACAGTTTAGTTTCCTGATGTTGATGGTCCTGTGTAGGTTTTTTTCAAGAACCCAGGAAATTTAATTGACTGTTAATAGAGTTCTTCCTTCATTTACTTGTACTGTGACTTCGCAGTGAAAATAGCATATATATAGAAGTACATAATCAGGAAAGCAGACACCTGATAAACAGCCTAACCACAACATACTCATGTTTGGTTTTGTACAAATTGTACTGAGCATTGTGAAACTGGGACACACAGTACTTAAAGCATTATACTACACCAGGAGACCATATTCCATTACCATTTCACATGGGGGAGCAAGGGAAAAAAAATCCTGCTGTTCATTTTGCTTGTTTTTTTCTTTTTCTGTAATTACTTCTTGACAACCATTACTCTGTGTAATTTCCAAATTTCTATAGATCTCAAAACCTCTCTCTCAAGTTTCAGAAACAGCAGGGCAGCAGCATAACAGCCAGGGGATAACATTTCACATAGGCAGTATTACTGTCCACACAGTTTTTGATTGAGCCCTCTTGTCATTAATCCAAGCCTCTGACCTTCAGATGTTTAATTAACTTCTTTACAGTGATGCATTATTGTTTGCAATAATATAATTGTCCCTCTGGACAATGTCTGAGACACAAAGCTGTCCACGTGAAAAGAGGTTGTGACACAACATCCCTGTGATTCCTGGGCTAAAATGCTACACCAGTGTATGGCCAGCATCAGGGCATTGCATCCTCGGGTGACACTCAAACAAGAGCAAAAGAAAAGCTGTCCTGTTCTGGGCAAGGAGACAGGAGAGATGCAATGGAATAGCAATGTACCCTTGTGGCCAAGAAGGCCAATGGGATCCTGGGGTGCATTAAGAAGAGTGTGACCAGCAGATCAAGGGAGGTTCTCCTCCTCCTCTACTCTGCCCTTGTGAGACCTCGCCCGGAATATTGCATTCAGTTTTGAGCTCCCCAGTTCAAGAGGGACAGGGATCTACTAAAAAAAATCCAGTGGAGGGCTATGAAGACAATTAAGGGGCTGGAGCACTACTCTATGAGGAGAGGCTGAGGAACCTGGGGCTTTTTAGCCTGGTGAAAAGAAGGCTTAGAGGGGATCTAATCAATGGTGTCAAGAGGGAGGGGAGAAACTCTTCTCAGCTGTGCCCTGTGATAGGACAAGGGCTAATGGGTCTAAACTATGGCATAGGAAGTTCAACCTCAACATGAGAAAGAACTTTAAGAGTCACAGACCACTGGAACAGGCTCCCCAGAGAGGTTGTGGAGTCTCCTTCTCTGGAGACTTTCAAGACCCATCTGGATGCAGTTCTGTGTGACCTGAGCTAGATTTTATTGTCCTGCTCTGACAGAGTGGTTGGACTTGATGATCTCCAGAGGTCCCTTCCAACACCTAATATCCTGTGGTCCTGTGAATAGTAAGATCTCCTCCCTAATAGCCCACAAAAATAAAAGTCAGTGCTGATTAACTCACAAATCCAGACATCAAATGCTGCTCTGGTCACACTGAGCCTCCCTTTCCCATAGACAATGTGTTTGCTGAGAGAAAACAGCAGTACAGCATGCAATTGCTGTTCTCAGGTCTGAAATGTCTGCTAGTGCTCAGGAAGTCAGTCCAGGCTTGTAAGAGGTTGGTGTGGGAGCAAAAGCGGGGAAACCCAGGGTGTGTTAAACTGTTAAGAGATAAGAAGAGAAAGCTTGTTCAAAGGTACTGAGGGGAAAATAAAGAAAGGGGGGGAAAAAAAAGTGATGCTACAGCAGTTACAAAGTCTGTGCTGCTCTTTGTGGCTCTCCTATTTAGTTTCAAATTTGTTGTACAATATTTGCAAACAAGAAAGTGCAGGTGCAGGGAGCACAGGGTCAGAGAGGAGCTCTGAAAGCCTCACCAAGTGTATGAGAAGAAAAGTGCCAAAAGCCCCAGGCTTCCTGCTAGACCATCTACCACATCCAGCACTGGGTCAGAGAAACAGCCAGGCCCTTGCTGTGTACTTGTAGGGATTAGTCATGCTCTGAGAGAACAAGATGACACCGTGATTTACTACTGAACCAAGTAGTTCTCAGGGCTCTCAGGAGAAACCCAACCTCTAGTTTCCTCAGTGTTTGTTTCATCTGATTGATCACTAGCAGATTTTTCTTTAGTGGGAACTGAAATTAAGGACACCTCTCTTCTCTGCTTCACCACCAGTTTTCATCAGAGTTACAAGAACTGAAACTTCTGTATTACTGGGAAATCTCACTGAAATCACTAAGTGGCTTAAAATCTTGTGGAGAGGATTGCTCCTCCAGACATGAGACCTTATAGAGTCCTATTGTTGCTGTCATTGCTGGCAACACCACTTTGGAGTCCTCTAGAAAGATGGGAGGGGTCATTCCATGTTTTACACATTGTGGGTATATTTTAACCACAATAATAAGTAGCATTTGCAACATAACACAGTCCCTATCAACAGCTGGTTGTGGTTCAGTCCTGGCATGTTGGCAACACAGGGCAGGATGATGTATTTATCTCCCAGGAGCTGTAGGGAGAGGAAGCTGGTTTCAGTCACCTGGCACTAGGTGCTTACTGGTGTGGCTGAAAGCAGAGGCACAGCTTTGCAGCTATCTAAAAATCTATCAATAGAAATGAATCATTAGAAGGAGTCTTAGTGTCTCTTTCCAGAAGCAATTAAGAATCAAATTCCTCTGTTGGCTGCTGAGCAGGACGTGCACATGTAGGCAGGTTTGCACAGCTGTTCCCAAGCTGCTTCTGGGAACTGAGGAGGCACTCCTGGCTTGGAGGAGAAAAGATCTGAATTTTTCCAAAATGCATGCACGATGCTAGAACTCCCAGAGGGCCACAGAACATGCGGGCAATAACTGCCTACACAAACGTGCCTAGGAAAAGTACTTGCGCCTGTATAGCACTCAAAGGCACAAAGTTACGGACAGAAGCAAAGTCAGTGGGACATAGTGCAGCCTTGGTAGGGTTGGGGTGAGGCCCTCGAGTTGGCTTGGTGCAGCACAGGAGGCAGTCTTTTCACGTGTGTAAGAGCCACGGGCTAAGCATAGGTGAGAGAAGATTGGGAGACCAATCAGCCTGATGTTCCTGTTAGATGATACACAGCAAGGGAGGCTGGGTAATCTGTGGTAACCAAAATAAAGGCTTACTGTGATGGCCATAATGACAGCTACACGCAGCTCCCCTACACACAGCTTCTGGACCTCCTGTGTTTTTCAGGGGGGGCTGGAGCAAGAGGAGGAATGTGGTGAAACAGGTTGGGATGGCAGTGAGGGGTCTCAGCAAAACCACTCAAGTTCTGCTTTCTTTTCAGACTCTCTCTGCTTTTCACCTTACTCTCCAGCTCCTTTGCCTGTCAGTACAAGGAAGAGAAACAGAAAAGATACAGGGGATAAAGAGCAGAGAAACTAAGCAAATTGGTGCTAGATTTAGATTTCAGAAGGAAAGCACCTTGATGATTCATAGAATCATTTACGTTGGAAAAGATTGTTAAAAGGTCATCAAGTCCAACTCTTAAACCATCATTGCCAAGTTCACCACTAAACCATATACTTAAGTGCAACATCTACCCATTTAAAAAATATCTTCAGAGACAGTGACTCAACCACCTCCCTGGGCAGCTTGTTCCATTGCCAGGTAACCCTTTCCATGAAGATTTCCCCTTATATTCAATCCTACTCTACTTGGTGCTTGTTAGACCATATGTGGAGTACTGCATTCAGTTTTGGTCCCTGCTGCACAAAATAGATGTGGACAGGCTGGAAAGTGTCCAGAGAAAGGCTATGAGAATGATCATAGATGTGGAAAACCTCCCATACTGTTGTGTTTTCACACGAACTGAAAACACACAAATTCGTGGCCCCTGATGGGTTGCCTCCAGGAGTGCTGAGAGAGCTGGCTGATATTGTTGCTGAGTCTCTCTCCATCGTTTCTGAAAAGTCATGGAGAAGAGGAGAGTTGCCTGACAATTGGAAGAAAGTAAACATCACTCCAGTCTTCAAAAAAGGCAAGAAGAAAGATTCAGGCAACTACAGACCAGTCAGCCTCACCTCCAGCCCTGGAAAGGTGATGGAGCAGCTCATTCTGGAAGTCGTCTCTAACCACATGGAAGAAAGAAGGGGTCATCAGGAGTAGCCGTCATGAATTTACCAAGGGGAGGTCTTGCTTGACTAATCTGGTAGCCTTCTATGGTACCATGACCAAATGGGTAGATGAAGGTAGGGCTGTGGATGTCATATACCTTGACTTCAGCAAGGCTTTTGATGCTGTCTCCTGTAATATCCTTATAGACAAGCTCAGTAGATGTGGCACTGGTCTGTGAGGTGGATTAAAAACTTGCTTGGCAACAGAGTTCAGAAAGTTGTCATTAACGGCACAGAGTCAAACTAGAGGCCTGTGGCCAGTGGTGTTCCCCAGGGATCAGTACTGGGCCAAGTTTTGTTCAATAGCAATGACCTACATGAAGGCATTTAGTGTACCCTCACCAAGTTCACTGATGATACAAAACCGTGGGTGTGTGACTGACACCCTGTCAGGCTGTGCTGCCATCCAGCGAGATCAGGACAGGCTGGAGTGCTGGACAAAGGCTAAGCATATGAAGTTCAGTAACGACAAGTGCAGGATCCTGCAGCTGGGGAGGAATAACAACAGGCACCAGTACATGTTGGGGGCTGCCCTGCTGGAAAGCAGCTCCATGGAGAAAGACCTTGGAGTCCTGGTGGACAACAAGTTCTCCACAGGACAGCAATGTGCCCTTATGGCCAAGACAGCCAATGGCATCCTGGGGTCCATGAAGAAAAGTGTGTCCAGCAGGTCTAGGGAGGTTCTTCTACCCCTCTACTCTGCCCTGGTGAGACCACACCTGGAATATTTGCCCAGTTTTGGGCTCACCAATTCAAGAGAGACAGGGACCTGCTGGAGAGAGTCCAGCAAAGAGCCATGAGGATAATTACAGGACTTGTGCATCTCACCTGTGAAGAGAGACTGAGAGACCTGAGGCTGTTTAGTCTGGAGAAGAGAACATTGAGAGGGGATCTGATCAATGTCTATAAATATCTCAGGGATGGGTGTCAAGTGGATGGGTCCAGTCACTTTTTGGCAGTGTGAAGTAATAAGGCAAGGAGCAATGGCTACAAACTTGAACATAGACGGTTTCACATCAACATGAGGAGAAACTTCTTTACAGTGAGGGTGATGCACCACTGGAACAGGATGCCCAGAGAGGTTGTGTAGTCTTCTTCTCTGGAGACTTCTAAAACCTGCCTGGATGCATCACTATGTGGTGATCCTGCTTTTGCAGGTTGGTTGGACTCGATAATCTCTGGAGGTCCCTTCCAACCTCTAACATTCTGTGAAAGGCTGAAAGAGCTAGGTTTGTTCAGCCTTGAGAAGACTTAAGGGAGACCTTACTACCGTGTATCAGTATATAAAGGATAAAGGAGGATGGAGACTCTGTTTTCACAAGGAGTCACATGGGAAAGACAAGAGGAAATGGCTATAAGTTACTCCCAGAGAGATTCTGATTGGGGTCCAGACAAAAGTTTTTCACCATGAAAACAGTTAGACATTGGAATAATCTCCCAAGGGAAGCAGTAGTTTACCCTCTCTGGACATTTTTAAGGCTCAGCTGGACAGGATGCTGGGCCCTCATTTAAACTGTGCTGTTACCTAGAAAAGTTGGACTAGATGACCCTTGGGGTCTCTTTCAACCTGGCATGCTGTGATTCTGTGAATCTAAACTTCCCTGGCCATAAGGAGAAGAGACCAGCACCAACCTCACTACAACCTCCCTTAAGGTATTTGTAGAAAGCAGTAAAGTCTCTCCGAGTCTCCTTTTCCTGAACTCAAGTTCCCTCAGCTGCTCCTCACACAACTTGTTCTTTAGACCCTTCACCAGCTTTGCTGACCTTCTCTGGACACACTCCAGCAACTCAGTGCCCTTCCTGTAGTGAGGACCTCAAAACTGAACACAGCACTCAAGGTGCAGCCTCACCAGTGTGAAATGCAAGGGCACAACCACGTCCCTAGTCCTGCTGGCCACACTATTCCTGAGACAGGCCACAATGCTGTTGGCCGCCTTAGCCACCTGAGCACACTACTGGCTCATATTCTGCTGGCTATGACCCCACATCCTCAGGTCCTCTTTTACTGGACAACCTTTCAGCCACTCTTCCCCAATCCTGTATGGGGTTGTTACGATCCAAGCACAAGACCTAGCACTTGGCCTTCTTGAACGTCATACATATCACTGGTCTCAGCCCATTAATCCAACCTGTCCAGATCCATCTGTAGGACCATCCTACCCTTAAGCAGATCACCACTTCCACCCAATTTGGTGTCATCTGAAAACTTGGTGAGGGTGCACTCAATTCCTTCATCCAGATCACTGATAAACATACTAAGGGAACTGGCCTGTAGTGGTTTAAGTACTGAGCCCTGGGACACACCACTTGTGACCATCTGCCAACTGGCATTTCAGTTCATCTAGCAGCTTTTTTACTCAATGAAGAGTACTCTCATCAAAGCCATGAGCAGACATTTTGTCCAGGAGAATGCTGTGGGAAATGATGCCAAAAGGCTTGGCTAAAATCAAGGTAAACAACATCCACAGCCTTTCTCATCCATTAAGCAGGTCACCTTGTCATAGATGGACATTGGGTTTGTCAAGCTAATGAAGAATATTTCTACTAGACCTTGTTCCACTGAGCTTTTCTTCTCTTCCCCAAAGATATGGCTGTATCCAAGAAAGAACCAGGGGACCAGCCCCAGCTGCAGGGTGCATGCTTCTTCTGGCATGGTGTGGTCACTCAGGTCTCTCTGACCAGCCCTCCCACCCAACTGGGGTTGTACCCAGCTCGCAGCAGAACCAGTACTACTTGTAGCTATTAAATCTTGCTGGGAATTCTCCAGAAACCTTGTTGAGTGAATAGCTCACTCTCAGTGGAAAGCTCTGGGTAGGCTGGGAGAGAGAAGATAGGTGTCAGCCTGCAACTGGTGACAAGAAGTATGGGATCATGAGGAAGGGCAGAAGAAACAGCCAGCAGGCAAGATGGACCTAGCCCTTGACCAGAACAGAACCAGGCAGAAGAGTGAAAGCTGTGGGCATCTCTGACTTGCTCAAATACTAGGTAACAGTCAGGTATTCCTACAGTGTCTAAATGATGACACCTATTCAGCTACAGAAACTCACAGCTGACCTCTCAGCTGTCACCTTCCTCTGCTGTACTGAAGAGCATTGAGGTGCAGCTTTAGTCTGAGAAGAATCTATTTTGTGGCCGACTTCCCTCACAGACAGTAGAAAGATCCTTTATGTCATTCGTGTGCTGCAGGCAGATTTCTCTCTGCCACCTGTTCTGCATTGCTGGCCATTTGGCTTTCTAAAGTCATGGGCAGATGAAATGTCAAAATTGCTTGTTGACTACTGAAAAAAAAAAAAAAAAAAAAAAAAGCTATCAATATGCTTCTATCATGTCATGCAAACTCTGCTGCTAGCAGAAACATCTCTGACTTACTCTGGCAAAAGCCTGGATGTAACTGATATGGCAAAAAGGGGGATAGAAAATACAGAATGTAGCAACCTAGGTAACCATTAACTCTGTAAGATATCATCAATCAGGTATACACAGATTGATGATATATACACCAAAGAAAGGTGGTTTAAGCATGAGAAGGCCCAAACTTACATGGAGAAGAATACTGTATTCAAGGATGAGAACATCAGAAACTTTGTCCGAGTACGTGACCCACAACTGATGCCAGATAGACAAAAGGTAAAAAGGACAATCAATGAAGATGTCAAGCCTTCATCAAAAAGACACAAAAATACAACCATCAGGTGAGAATGAGTATGTGTGAAGAGGCAGGTCATTCTGGAAATGGGTTCCAAGAAATTATTGCAATAACTCCTCCCATTTCTAGAACTAATTGTACTAGCCCTACCCATGTACTGAATATGAATTATTTTGTAGCATAAGTACTTTAACTGAACAAGGTGCAGGGTTTTGGAGGAGCAATCCCTCCATCGCCTGGTGACAAATAAATATACCTTTTCTTACAACACTCTGAGTGCTATAAGGTATCATTTTCTGTAAGTCATAAGGCAAATCCTGGTGTTGATCCAGCCGCCTTTGAGGGCTCACTTTGGGCCCTTTTGAATCTACCACAGACTTTTCTCATGGGGATACCTCTTCTCTCTTGATGATGCTCAATCAGCTTATTCTCAGTGCTCCCTCTAGGCATATCAAGGATAAGAAGGTCATTGGGAGCACTCAACATGGTTTAAGGGGAAGTCATACTTAACCAACCTGATAGCCTTTTATGAAGACATAAACAGGTGCATAGATGATGGTAGTGTGATAGGTGTGGTTTATCTTTTTGTTGGTTTGAGCTAATTGGAGGATTTGGGTGAGAAATTAGACTATTGGCCGAGAGAGAGTTAAACACACAGTGTCACTTCACCGAGTTTTACTGAGGAAAGAAAAAAAAGTTGTTTTTAAGAACTGTTCTCAAAACAACCAGATTAGCAGTTTGCTTCTGTCTGTGCTGGCTGTGGCTGCTTTTCCCTTTGTCTCTGTCTTGGTAGCTAATTCAGAGTAAAACTACTAACTCCTTCCTATTACTAATCCCTCTGACTGATCTTCAGCTTATCTGCAGCATCAACTGGTGGTGAGATAAGACTGGGGAAGGGGGGAAAGGTGGTAGGGGGTGTTTGGTTACCCTCTCTTGGGCATTTTGGTCTCCAGGAGGGGTGTGGGTGTCTGTATTGCCTTTTCACTGTATATATCTGTAAATATCTGTTATATGTTGTAAATATCTGCTTGTATATTGTGCGTTGCTGTAAATATAAAGCTTCATTTATTAACTTCCAGTGTTTTTCCTGAGTTTTAGCTGGGGTTTATAAAGGTGGGGGGGCAGGTAACTGCAAACCCACTACAATCTTGATTGCAGGAAAGCATTTGACACCATCTTCCACAGCATTCCTGCAGGTAAACTGAGGAAGTGTCTGGATGATCGGACAGTGAGGTGGACTGTGGTCTGGTTGAAGGAAAGGAATCAGAGTTATGGTCAGTGGGAGTCTAGTTGAAGGCCTGTATCTAGTGGAGTGTCTCAGGGGTTGGTACTTGGACCAGTACTATTCAATATATTCATCAATGACCTGGATAAAGGGACAGAGAGCACTGTCAGCAAGTTGCTGACGACAAAAAACTGGGAGCAGTGGCTGACACCCCTTCAGGCTGTGCTACCATTCAGTGAGATTTGGACAGGCTGGGAAGTTGGGCAGGGAGAAATTTAATGAAATACAACAAGGATGAGTGTAAAGTCTGGGAAAGAACAACCCCATGGACCAGTATAGGTGAGCAGCTCATCTGTTAGAGAACAGCTCTGGAGAACAGGACCTGATGGACAACAGGATGACCATAAGCCAACAATGTGCCATTGTGGACAAAAACACCAATGGCATCCCAGGGTGCGTAAGAAGGGCTGTGGTTAGTAGGTCTAGAGAGGCTCTCCTCACCCTCTGCTGTGCCCTGGTGAGGCTGCATTTGGAATATTGTGTTCAATTCTGGGCCTATCAGTTGAAGAAGGACAGAAAACTGCTTGAAAGAGTCCACTGTGGAGACATAAAGATGATTAAGGAAGTGGAACATCTCCCTTATGAGAAAAGGCTGAGGAAGCCGAGGCTCTTTAGCTTGGAGGAGACTGATGGTGACTTCATTATTATTTAAAAATATGTAAAGGTCGAGTGTTATGAGCATGGAGCCAGGCTCTTCTCAGGGATGCCAAATGACAGGACAAGGGGTAACGAGTGCAAGGAGGGTCCACATGAACATAAGGAAAAAGTTTTTCACTGTGAAGGTGACAGAACACTGGAATAGGCTGCCCAGAGAGGCTGTGGAGTCTCCTTCACTGGTGACATTCAAAAACCTCCTGGATGTGTTCCTGTGTGACCAACTTTAGGTGACTGTGCTCTGGCAGGACTGTTGGGCAAGATGATCTCTGAAGGTGCCTTCCAACACCTAGCATTCTGTGATTCTGTGTTGTGGGGCTTGTAATGGTGAACACTGATTATGAGAAATTACAGGAGGGATCTCATAGAGAGACATTGAGCCTGGACCTGGGGGTCCAGGTTGATGAAAACCTCAACATGAGCCAGCAGTGTGCGTGTGCAGCCCAGGCAGCCAACTGTGTCCTGGGCTGCATCAAGAGAAGTGTGGCCAGCAGGGCAAGGGAGAGGATTCTCTACCTTTACTCTACTCTCATCTGACCCCACCTGGAGTACTGTGTGCAGTTCTGGAGCCCCCAATATAAGAAGGACATGGAACTGTTGGAGCAAGTCCAGAGGAGGGCCACAAAGATGATCAGAGGACTGGAGCACCTCTGCTATGAGGACAGGCTACGAGAGTTGGGCCTCTTCAACCTGGAGAAGGTTTCAAAGAGACCTTATAGTAGCCTTCCAGTATCTGAAAGAGGCCCACAGGAAGGCTGGGGAGGGACTATTCACATGGTCTTGTAATGACAGGATGAGGGGTAATGGAAGAGGGGAGGTTTAAATGGGATGGTAGGAGGTAGTTCTTTACAAGTGAGGGTGGTGAGAGAGGTTGCCCAGGGAGGTTGTGGCTGCTCCCTCCCTGGAGGTGTTCAAGGCCAGCTTGGTTGAGACCTTGAGTGACCTGTTCTAGTGGGAGGTGTCGGAACTGGATGATCTTTGAGATCCCTTCCAACCTAAACCATTCTATGATTCTATGACTTGCTGGTCTGATAAATGTCTATGCCAGCACGAGTAGCACAACAAAAGTGGGGAAAAAAAGGAATAGATTGTGGGCCTACAGGAAAAATCCCTCCCCTTGTGCTGCCTCTGGTGCTTCCTGTTAGTGCTTCTTAATTCCTGCATCTGAACAGGGAAAGGCTGAGCTTTTAAGGCCCCATATTTGAGGCTTCTTCCAAAAATCTACCTACACTAGTCCACCCTCCCCTCACTCAAGTCCTAAACAGACCAAGGCCCTACAGATTACCTTTAAACTTCAAATACAAGGGCCAAGGAACGCAACGTGAAGCTTGCAAGCCTAGTACAAAACCAGTAGTCCTTCACATACACCCATTGGCCAGACTGTGGGCATGCTCAGCAAACAAGGCTGTGGATCCTGGGAGTTTCCATGAGTTCAAAACTGTGCCATAAAAAATATGGAGGAGAGATCTGCTAAGGGCTCAAAACCCACAGACATCACGTGTGGCTCAGGAGGTCTCTTCAGTGTTGGAAGATGGGGAATGAAGTATTACTCTGTTCTCCCCTGGCATTTTGGCTACTGCTGGAAACTGGGCACTGGGTCAGGCAGGCTTTTATTCCAGTCCAGACTGGTGGCCTTACCCTCCTTTTCAGCAGTGTACTCCAGGTTCTTTGGTCTTCATCAACCCCTGTGTGTACAAGCCTGGGCTCATAATCCTGTCCTCATTCGTGGGAAACTCTTCAGGACACTCCCCTGTGATTTCACCCAAAATTTATGGCCACTTCTCCAGTCTTCCATTCCTTCCCCTTCCCGCACATTTAGCCAACCAAGACCTTATACTCCATTTAGAGAGATCAAGCCAGAGCACTGCAAAGCCCTGTGTACATCAGTGGGAGACGCCTGCATATCCAAAGCAAGCCAGCATCAAACTGCTTCCCTCACAGCTCCTCTCCTGACTGTGCTTCCTCCCCCCACAACACTGCAGTCCCTTGTGAAACTTATTACCTAGAACAACAAGCAAGTTAAGAGGAGCTGAGAAAGGCTTTAGGCTCCTCCCAGGCAATGTTACAAATCCCACCTGCACCCTTGCATGTGCAGCCACAGCTCAGAAGCCAGCACAGTGCAAGGATCATTCCCAATAGGTAGCCTGTGAGAAGCTGCACATCTTGGGTGGGAAAGAGGGTTTAACGCTGTGGACACACAAAGCTGCTCTGTGCCAGAGAACAATTTCACGTGCAGTTTATAAACAGAGGCTCAGCTAAAAAATGTTCCTGCTTTTCCTGTATTCCTCTTCTACCTCAAATGAATGAGGGCAAAGCGATGTAGTGTCCTTAGCCAATCCTGCCTGAGTCCTGAGCATCCCCTCCCCTCTCGGTGGGTTTTTATTTGCAGTGGCTGCTCCCTGGTCTCTGACCAGGCGGGTGCATGTCAGACGTGAGCCATGCACTCCTGTTCCAGGACCAGCTCCAATCCCATACGTGCTTGCAGCAAGCAAATCCAGTCTCGACTGGGGACAGATGACTCAAGCGAGAACTCAGAAATATTTAACTCCTCTGTGCCAAGAGATCTTCCAGCACTGAGTGCAGAAGGAACACAGTGCTGAGGGAAAGGCAAATTGCAATCAGCAGCTGGCTTTCTAAATGGGACTAGATATTGCCACTAAACCTCAGAGGTACACCTGGCCCAGGCTGTCCCACAACTGGAAGGACATCAACTCTTTATTGATGTCTTGGTAGGCATCATCCAGGAGGAATTACCACAGAGATAAAATCAAAAAGCCTCTGTACTGTAGAATTAGCATGTAATGACAACATCTGAAAAGGTCCAGCCAAAGCTGACACTTATGCAAAGTCAATTACTGCAAAGTAAACAAGAAAATTACTTGCTTGAAAGCACCATCTGGTAAGGAGATACCTCTGCAAACCAAGGAGCCTGCAATTCAGACACACAGATTCTGAATGCAGTCTTGTAACTAAAATACTCGTATAAAATATTCAAATGTGCAAAGAGAGGGAGGCATATCCTTTTTACAATTCCTTCATTCAGGTATGTGTAATTGATTTGTGCTTCTCTAGCAAAAGAAAACACACCAGGAATAACTGACCTTCTGAGACTGGAGAAAACAAAAGACAAAAATATTTTTGTGCATAATTAATTTGAGAAAATTGCTGACATACTGCAATACTGAGGTCACAATTTTGCAGAAGAAGGAACAGAGCTTTTATGAATGCCACTGTACTCTTACATTGCTTGCTAAAGTTTGGAGCCTCCCTCCAGCTGTGTGTATACCACAAGTTTGGAATCCAGAACGCTTTCCAGGATGTATAGAAGCCTCAAACTGAGAGATGTGGGGAAAGTATCTTGCCAAATTCTTTTCCATTCTCCCATTCAAGCATTTCTTGTACTTTTCAAGTGCCTGGTATTAGTCTATATTGAGAAAAGACATTAAGTCACTTGGAACATCATCCACTTTCTATGGAGGATTTGCTACTTGGATTGAATGTGCTTAATCCTGAGCTTCAGTTTTATTTGGGGCTGATGGAGAGGGAGTAGAGATCTGATTCTTAACACTGAGTAAGAGAGAATAAACATTTATTCTAAAGTAACTTCAACTCTTCTGAATAGCTTCCCCACATATTCACTTAAGCTTTGGGGATGATGTATTTTAAGCAAACCAGGATGGTACTTCAGATCAGCCATTCCTTTGGAATTATTCTGGTCCAATCCAGAGCACAATGCTTGGAATCTGTGTAGTCTTTCACATCCTTTGACCCTTTGCTTCCAGCAGAAACCAAAGAAACAAAGAATCATGAGGAATGGGGAAGAGGCTGGAATGGAAACACACATAGAGGAAGAATTCACAGAGTACAGCTGCTGAGTAACTTTCACTTTCTTTGATTACTCTTTGAACATCACTCTCCATTGGCAATTAAACTTTGGGTCCAACTTCCACATAGGACTTCACAAATTTACTTAAACATAAGTTGATCTCAGTGTCCCACATGAAGAAGCACCCCTACATATATCCACAGAGAACAGCATCACTTCCAGGCACTCCAGCAGTGTTTGCTGGAATACAGGCAGAACTCCAGGAAGCTGCCTAAATCTGCCAGTGATGGAGTCACCCTTTATAGCAAAGCCCTAATGGAAACTGGGCTCTGGTGTCACATACTTGAGTGCAGAAACCAACTTTAACTTAACAGCCTTGTAATAGGTCTTACTATAGGACCTGTTCTCTGTAAGTCGTAACATCACTAGTAGTTTTAACTGGAACCGTGGTGGCAGGTATCTCCATTACACCTCCTGGGGAGAGGTCTAATCTGATCACTAGATATTAACAGAGAGGGAATGGGCAAATGACACTGGTGCTTGGCAAAGGCCCTTGCTAGGTGGGACTTCCATTCAGGCAAGGGAGGCTCTTGCCTCCTTCTGTTCAAGCCAGATACCACAAGATGAGGCTGGGATGGACTATTTAAACATTTTCTAATATTATAGCTAATTAACCACAGCAAGTTCATCTGCTAAAAGCAATAATGTTAGCCAACAAAGGCAGCCATTCAGCGCAATAAAGTGCCTGTGTCACTACCAGAGGATATAGAATAATTTCCTTCAGGGCAGGGCTGAGTCTAAGCTCAAAGTTGGGTATTTTCCCACTTATGATGAAGGACACCACATTATACATTACATGTAATGCTCCAAGTGTGCATCTTTCCTTGCCAGATCTGCTCTGAAAGGACATGAGGGGTCCTGCTGCCTGAACGTACTGACTGCAGCTTTGGTCCCAATCAAACCGGAACCACTGGCTAGGAAAACTTCCTCAGGCATTTATTACCTTTTATCTTTCCTCCCTTGAAAATAAAAATACCACATTGGGAAGGGAAGAACAAGGACTCGTGAAGGGCTTGTGAACGACAGGAAAGACCCCAGACACAATGAGTGGTAGGTCTCCCAAAGGCTCTAAGAGCTGAACTGAGGGTGAGAGGATTTCATGTTGCAACGTGAATGGGCTGAAGGTGCTTCCCCTTGCTGTTGTTACAGTTTCAGAACATCAGGCTGTCGAGCACCTGCAGTATACCATCCCAAAGCTTGCATGGAAAGTTTCAGCCCTGCTTCTGAAATACACAAAGTAGAGGAGAGAAGGACCAGAGCTGTTTCTCTGACTTGGTCTATGGTAAGGTTAACTGGTCTGGCAAACAGCTTTTGGTCTAGCTTCTGTGATCCAAATTCAGGCCCTCCCAGGGGCAGGTCTCCCATGTGGCTGTTGCAAAAAAAGAGCAGCAGATATTTATGAGAATAAAACACAAGCGACATTTGAAAGTGATGATGTTTCTCCTATGGATGCATGAAGTCCCAGATTTAGCAAAGGCTCAATCCCACATATGGCAGAACATTGCTATAAAAGCTGTCAGCAAGTGATACTCATCTCAATTTAGAAACAACTTGTTCCTACCATGTAATGTAAAAGCAATTGAAAACATGTGTGTCTTTTAGTTGCAAAGTGTAGTATACACATTCTCCAGAATAAGTAAGGAAAGTGGTGGCATAGATCCACATTTTTTTTGCCCCATAGAAAAAGTCTCAGATTTTTTTCACTCCAGATTACTCAGTTTTCTTACTCTTATGGATCCAAGACCCAGCAGTTTCCAGCAAGTGCCCACCCTTCTAATGTAAGTGCTGCTGGACAGAAGTTGACAGCACTATTTCAAGTTCCTGCTCAGATGACATGGAAAGCAATGCAAAAGGTTTCCATGTTCAAGGAATAGCACCACTCAAAGGTTCAGCAAAAGGGGCACAATCTGATATGCTGCCCTAACAAAGCTTGACATCGCCTAGCAGAGGATATGTAGGGTGAGGAAAAAAACAAAACAACCCTGCATGCAGCTACTGAATTAGCATTTAGTATCTCAATGCAGTTAATTTGCTTCTATTGCTCTCAAAGCCTCAAGGCACACAATAATAACAAAAAGGAAAGGTGCATCGGTCATGTTTCCACACCTCCTTCCTTTGGTGAAAGAAGCAATGTTTGAAGAATGCTGTTGTCTAGTGTAACAAAACCACTCAGGCACTTACCCATGCACTCCTACACACACCTTCAGCTTCTTTTAGAAGAGCAGGGCTGTAACTGATATTTGTTTGCTCCAACATTCAGTAAACACAGGCACAAAGGCCAAAGTCAATCCAATACCAAAAGAAAGAAAAAAGCGGTCAATATTTACAAAAAAATGCCTTCAGAGCAGCTTTGCTTACCTGGCAGCAAATCATAACTGAGGGGTGTGACACGCTTCTTGAAATCTGGCTCAGCTTTGCCTTCCCATAACTGCACCTTGCTGCTGCTGGAGCCTGGTCAGCATTCTACCTGTGCCAGCTGTGCCCAGTGTCTCAGTGAGGTACATAGCTTCTACCTCACAACACCCTGAAAGTACTTCATTGACTGAGCCTAGTGAGATAAAGGGGTTTTTTTGTGGTTTTTTTAGTTGCAATCTTATTTATTTTAGAGCTTACTTTGGGACAAATCAGGTCACACTTAGGACTAAAAAACAATATAAGAAGTTACAAAAGGAAGAGCTCACACATGACCCTCTCCCACCTTTGTCACATCCCACTGCCAGGGGAGCTAAGGATTCACCTTCATTGTTCCACATCTGCTGAGGGCTCCTTTAATGCCCATCTCTGTGAGGGCAGGAGGTCCCCAAGACTGCCTCAGGCCCCTAGTAAACCCCACCATGCCTCACACCCTACAGCCTCCTCCCCTCTTTCATGCTGGGGCTTAAACCTTTGCCACTGAACTTATGAACCCTAACATCCAGCCACTGATTCTAGGATGCCATTTGCCTCTTAAAACTTCATGAGGCCAATTCTGATCCCCTGTGCTCCTGCTGTTGGGGAAATCAAAGTAGCATTCCTCTTTTGAGAGCAGCACATCAGCACCTTGTTTCTGTTCAAACTAGAGAAGAGCAGATTTAAACTGATGTTAGAAATGAGTTCTTTACTATGAGGGTGGTGGAACACTGGAACAGATTGCGCAGGGAAGTGGTTGGGGCCCTATCCCTGGGGATACTAAAAGCAAGACTCGCCAAGGCTCTGGGCAACCTGATCTAGTTGAGGATGCCCCTGCTCACTGAAGGGGCAGGGTAGGACTAAATGACCTTTGGAGGTCCTTTCCAACCCAGACCACTCTACGATTCAGACCATATCTACCATAGCTCTGGCTCTGCTGTTGTACCTACCATTGCTCTAGCCCTCAAAGAGCAATGAAGCTTTCCCATAAATTCACACTCTCATAAATTCAATCTGTTTTATTCCAAATATCACATAAATTAAATACATTTCCCATGAATATTGCAAATATACATGAAATGAACGTTGCAATTTTTAAAAAAAGTTTTGGCTTTGCTTATGCAACAAAAATTGCCAAATGTGGTTAGAACATGAACTTCTCCTGTATTTACTAGATACAAAAAGGTGCGGATTAATAATTTATATTTATACATATGTACACACTCCATTTCGTAACTAGCTTTAAAACAGTAAAAAATTGTTTCAAGTTTATCTACATTAAACATACTCGTTTAAATCTGGTCAGAAGCCCCAGATAAGAGTTGATACAATCATTTCACAACTGCAAAATTAAGGCGCTACCAAAATACCAGTTCCACTAGTGTAAAATGTAATAGGAATAGAGAGTGTACAGCTTTCTATTTATCAATTTAAAAGTGGACTGGAGAACGAGGAAAAAGGAGCAGTAAGAAACATGACAAGATCTACAGGTTAGAAGTACAAAGAGATCTCGATGACTATCAAATAAACATATTAAAATACAGTAGATAAAAGGCCTCAGTGGCAAACAATTAGTATGCTTCTGAAAGACAAAAAAAAAGGTTAAAATATATATAATTTTGTAGCTTGAAGCTTTACAGGTGAACAACAGGTGTAGAGGTAGAGGGATTTTTTTTTTTTGGGCCTCTTTACGATGTATAAAGAAGGGCCACATTCACCACAGTGAAAAGACTCATCATATATCCCAGCATCCTTGCTTGGACAGCAAGCAAGAAAAGTGTAATGAGCTAGAAAGGCAACAGATCCTGTCTATCTCTTCCAGGAGCTAAGCTCCAATGCTTCCACACATGTACCTTAGTGACAAGTTACACTTAAGAGTAAATCGGTCATAATGTGGACATTTCCTCTAGAGAAGAAGAAATAGCTAGCTTTTCCCATGAGGTACTGCTGGATGCTGCAGAGATTATATGGCAGAGAGAATTTGGTAACAATAAATTTGGTACTTTCCCCTAGACAGCAAGTACCACAGGGCAGTGGTGATTTTTAATTATTTTTTAAATTAATTATTATTTTTTAAAGCTTTACTATTTGATCAGCATTCAGTGTTTTGGAAGAAATGTCAGCTTTGGGCTGCTAATTACTTGCATCCATCCACAGACAATTCCTGTGTTGTTATCATTTATCCAAAACATCAATCACTGAAATATTCACAAACTGCTTTAAACCTTGACTAAAAAAAAATCCCTCTACAGTTCAGCTTTCTCTTCCATAACTATCATTCTGTTAATTATGCAGGCCTTTGTGAACACAAGTAATGTCACTTTCCATGTAAAATGCCTTTACACATTAAAGAACAGCAGTAAATAACCTCTCTTGTTCTGTAGGGTTTCCTCTCAGAAGTACCTCAAAAGTAGATATCTTGAAAATAATCACTTTTGCAAAGAAGAATATTCACATTAGTTACTGAGGCAAAGCCAAGAAGACACAAACTAGCACCTTTTTTTTTTCTTTTCTTTTTTTCTTAAATGCACTCCTATGCTGAAAATTAAGCACATGTAAGATCAGGGACCAGCAATACACAAATACCATCAATGTCCCTTTGCAGCTAAACTAGTAATACTTAAAACTAGGCCAGACACACGAAGGAGCAAGATGAGCAAGTCCAGAAGAAATACACAGCATGGAAAGGGATGGGAAGAACAGGAAGCTGAACAGAAAGGATTGCGAGATCAAATACAGTCCATCTTCTGGTCTGAGAATTAGTTTGTGAAACCATCCTTCGGCAGCTCAGCTAACAGTGGGCTAAAGACCTACTGACTGCTGGTATTTCCTCCTCCATACTTTTAACAATTCCTTTATAATTCAGTGATGATTTCTTTATCATCTTTAAATTCTGGAGGAAATGCATTCAACTTGAATTTTGAGTATTTTGGTGATGGTAGCAGAACTTGCAGAAGGCTACTGTAGAGGTTATGACATCATTGGTTGTAAGTTATGCACTTCACAAGTCAGAGAATATACTAACAAACTATTTAAATAGAAAAGGCGTGTTCAAGGTAGAGGCAGTTACAGTACATTCAGGGTACGTTACAGAAACCATTTGTGGTAGCCATTTGCTGAAAGGAAAAAAACCTCTGTATTTTTGTTTCCCAGACCACGCAGGTTAAAACTACAATACCCAAACAGAGCAGGTAATAACTCAATCACTGCATTTTAATGCAGTCTCTTCCAGAATTCATGTGCAAAATGAAAAACAAAACAAAACAAAAAAAAGTTTAAATACATCTTCATTGACAAGTAAGAACAAAAGAATTAGAAAATAAACCAGGCACTTTGACCATTTAGGTAAACAGCCATTTCTTCTTACCAGACTTCTGCACATGAATAAGTCTTTACATTGGTCTTGTTATGCTTGCAGCACATGGAGATTCAAGTCAAACTTCTTTTCCCATTGGTAGTATCAGTTCTACTTGTAGGAAACTATGCCAATTGAACTGGTAACACTGTGAGCTATTTCATTGGCAGCTGAGTAAATGCTGATCATTTGACTGACAAGCAATCAATTCAATAGCTATCCAAGTTAGATATTAACAAAATAATACATTAAAAAAGAAATCAGAGACAAATGAAGATTAACACCTGACTTAAGCTTGCATTGAGACTTGCCTTTATAGGTTCGGTTTGTGCCTCCTTTCACCATGTTATTGTGGACTGATTTCCATCACATACAGCAACTGGTACTAAACTACAATACTTTTGGTTTGAATTGTGTTCAGTAGAGATCACCCCACTGTGATGGGAGGTTAGCATGACACTGCAGGCAGGAGGGAGATGGAAATCTCCCCATGTTTCATCCTTGCTGGTCCCACTCACAGAGCAGGTGTCCACAGCAAACTGCAGCATGCTCCTTCATACTTGGGGTGAAATCACTATTTCACAGCAGCATTTATCATACTTTAGGGAGCCGGTTTGATTTTAAATTTAGTGGTAAGACCAGCTAAAGATTACTTTGATTTTTCTCTTCAGACAAACCAAAGTACACCTTTCCAAACATTTTGTACATACTCTATTTGCTACAACACATAAATCACAACAAAAGGGATTACCTAAGGCTACTAAATAGTAGCTATTATTCTTTCAGTTAAACATCTTCAGATGCCTTGACCACAAACAGCTTACTTTTTTTCCTCACAGAATCCTATTTGCTGAAGAGGGAGAGATGTGGGTGTATGACAGACTGCCTACTGATTCACTAACAGAGTGCACTGTTGGTTATAGTCTTCATGCATACTTCTGCTAGACAGAATAGCTCCTCTTCTGTTCACTACCTTCAAGAAAGTCTAGGAAACACCTCTTCAATCCACTGTCCAGTTTCCTTTTCTTACCAAGTGGAAATCCGTATCACATGCAGGCCAATGGTGCTACTCTAGTACTTGACTCTCTTGCAGGCTAGAAACAGCAACTCTATTGTAGCACTTCGAAGCAATTATCCACATCTATCAGCTACACTCTAATTGTAGCACAGCTTTGTAGAGGCTCAGATTTCACCAGGAAAACAGGAGAGAGTGCAAGGTTTGGTGAATACCCAAGATAACAAACCGATGCAATCAATGGATGCTGGACACAGTCAGAAAGGGCTGTTCCTTTTGAAGGAATCTTAAAATAATAAGCAAACAAAAACAAACAAACAAACAAAACCCCCAATCCCACCCCCTTTGCTCTCCACCATAACAACCTGTTGTGAGATGTTGTCAGAGCCCACTCACAACTGAAGTCCATGTTATCTGGGTCTTTTGCGAGTCACAAATATCAACACTCGTCTGATGGCGATAAGACGATCTTTAAGGGAGGTCATAGCCAATATAGCCAGCTGAGCTCTATTTTCCAGAGGCAGCACTGCCAAGAGCCACCAGTACCAAGCGGGACCACTGGGGTTGCTCTGCAAAAAGATGGGAAGATGTGCAATCATGTATTCATCATCCATCAAAAACACCTTCTTTCCCACCTTCAGCTTGATACGAAAGTCACCACTACACAGTTCAAGCAACAACTAAATGCTTAATTTGAGGTGTTCTCCTTGTCTATATACATCTCTAAGACTATTCTGTTCAAATACCAACTTACATTGATGTATTGTTTTTCCATTGATTGTTTTCCATGTTTCATGTTGATAGACAAAAATTGCGTAAGTAAGAATTTAGAATGTACAAAACTATGCAGAAGCCTATCAAAAAGTGGCCTTGTGTAAAAAAAATATGTATAGAGTAAAGCTGCTAGGTAGAAAAGTTTTATTACCTGTGGCTCTGGTTCTTTTCCTGGCATGGACCCAAAATGATTGAGAATTTGCACTTTCATGTTGTCTTTAAGAGAAGTAAACCAGGCAACGGCTTGATCATAAACTGAATCATGAAGGCGGACAAGTTCTTCATATTCTGGTCCTTCAACCTTATTGTTAAAGAAGGAAGATGCAACAAAACAGGTTTGATACTGTGGAGTCTACACACTTCTCCAGAAGCAAGCGAAGCAAAACAATGCAGTGACTACAGCTGTTCAGATGTCCTTATCTAAGCAAACTGTAACCAAGTCTCAAATTTCAAACTGGTGTCACTGGATCTTTACCCTCCCTTAGATGCTCCAAAGTAACATTTCTTGGAGCAGTTACTGCCTTGTTAATACCCATTCCTAAACACTGGCACAACAGAAGAGTCTGCTCTCTAATCCTGGGACATTGTGTTAATCATCTCAAACCCACAACCCTGAGCCCCTGTCAACAGAAAGGCCTCTAAGCGTTGTTAAATTATCTGCCAAAACAAAAGAAAAGCCACTGCCACTGAGTATAGAGTCAGGGGGTCCACCATACTTAAGAGACCAGCAGGATTTTATAGATGTGTTAAGGCCATGGTAGAACAGCCAAGGAGGAGGAGGAGGGCAGACACCCAAGCCTGCAGGAAGCAGAGAAAGTGGATACTTTCCCAATACCAGGAACATTCATTAAGAAAAAAAAAAAAAAAAACCAAAAAAACCCACAACCAAAAGCCTTACAGAGGCAAAGTGTTTTAGTTGCACAGGCCTGCCTTTCCGCTATTAGGGAAAAGAAAAAAGCGTAAGCAAAAACCACTGCAATTGGTAATTTTGTTGGGTGTTTTGGGGGGATGGGCTTGGGGTTTCCTGATGATTTTTGGGGTGTTTTTTGTATTTTGGATTTTAAGTTTTGAGTTCTTGGGTTTTGGTGAGTTTTTTTATTTGGGTTGTTGGGATGGGTTTTTTTTCTTTCTTTTTTGATGGGGCTTTTTGGTGGGTGTGTGTTTGTTTGGAGTAGTTTGGATGTTTTCTCCTCTAAGCTTTACATAGGTGTAATTAACTTTTTTTACTCAGGCGTGCATCTGAACTAGCTGTTCTGGACACCCTTTGCAGCCAAGGAGAAACAGCTCTAAAAGGGAATTAACTGCTTCTTAAGGTAGGTATCTAAGACAGAGTGGTTAAAATTGCCAGCTTTGGACTGAGATTTCTTACCCCCACATATTATGTGAATGTAGGGTGCTGAACAGATGTCAGCCTCTCAACTGAAACAAGGTAAATCTCTCTCTGAAGAGGTAGGTCTCTGGCACCATCTGCAAACCATACCTGTGTTCCACCACCCTTCATAGCGGAGTGACACATAGCAGAGCCCTCACTCTGGCCATTTGCAGGGGGAGGTACTTGCAGAACATCTGTATATGCTTCCTGGGTAAGCTGCATCAGCTTGCACAGGTGAGAAAAGTCCTTTACAGACTTGCACTTCAACTGAGACAGTGGGCTGAAAAGCCACGTGACCAGACTGGGCTTGATCAGTTGACATGAGATTACTACTAAACTCAACATTAAGAGGGATCAGGGTTTTATCGACATCCTCTGAAGATAATTCATCATTAAGCATGGCCAAAAATTCACCCTTTGGCCAATGTGCACCAGAACCACCTCAACCAATCCAGGTTTTAGAAGAGGACTTTTTAAAAAGAAACTAGTCCTCTCCTTGCAGTTCTCTGCTCTCAGCCAGCTCTGATGGATTCTTGTAGAGGCATGGTTAACTACATGTCACTAAAATCTCACTGTAAGAGGAGACTTGCACATTTGTTTGAGGATCTGCTCTATATATGAGACTGGAGGTCATACAAAGCCTGTTAATTGTCTGTTCAGTGCAAGAAGAGAACAGTCAGTTCTCAAACAACAAGAGCATCTCCTGAGGGTTTCCAGTCTATATTGGTTTTAAATATACTCTGACCTCTTCTACACGTCAAAACAGACCTCAGCACCTAAGTCTCAGCAGCTATCCCTGAAGGGAATGCAACACTTAAGCAGAGGTAATAATAAGGGCAAAAACGAAGGGAAGGAAGAGATAAAGATTGTTCCATGGTTTTCAAAATAGTGCTTTAGTATTTATAATGATACTGGTTTTAAAATAATGCACAGCTAGCTTGAAATGCAACAAGGAAAGGCTATTTAAGTGAATCCAGCAATACATGGGTATGAATAACTTTGCACCATAGATCACCTTTTTATCTTCAAGATACTCGATGTTTGCTGTGTTATATCCATCTCGTTGGCCATGGCTTAAGACCCTAAAACGACGGACACCAACTGTATCAACAACTGAGCGCCCATCAGGAAAAAACTTTACGTCCCTGATCTCTAATATACAGCCATGATCTGCAAATCTGAAATGACAGAAGGGCATAAAAGTGGAAGTCATCAACAAGTGTTTATACACATTAGGACAAATACTGGGCCTAATTCACCACTTCATATTTGAAAGAGGATCCTGCTTTGGTGATAATACATTTCTGCTTGTTTACAGAAGCCACACAACCCCCACCCTTTCTGCCTTCTCTCAGAGATTCAGGGCAGCAGCATTTTCAGAGTATATTTGCAGGGCAGAAGGGTCAGGAACGGACAGGAAACTATGGGAAGTGTGTTTCATGCTGGGGGTTGCCAGCTGCTGATGGTAAATTCACCTGGTTTGCAAAGAAAACAAGATGGGTAAAGATACCATAAGGAAATCAAGAAACTGAGGAACAAATGCAGAGCTGGGAGGGCTATCCCCCTACTCTGAGGTGTAAGCAGAGCATTACAGCTTTTAAAAAGAAAAAGCTTCTACATAGCAAGATTTTTCTTGCACTTGTTTAAGAACAAAGCAACAAAAGAAAGCAAAACCACATCCTCCCGAAAAAGCCCCCAAAACCAAACCCCAAACCCTACAAAACAAACCCAAAATACTCTTTTCACAAAAGCACATTTGTATCTGTTATACTTGAAGTAGGCTTAGGTTTTAATCACACCCTGGAAACAAACATGCAACCATTTTTTAAAACTGTATATTATCAAGCTTACCTACACTACATTTGTGCTGTAGTGAGCTCACTAGACAGGCTGATTGCACAATGACTCTTCACCATGACATGCTGACCTGCCACTATGTGCACCTCAGCCTACTGCTAAGCAGGAGAATGCTCTCTTTCTATGTTGAGACCATCTCAAGATACCAAATCCCTGCAAGGTCCAGTTAAGTGTTTTGTGAAGAAACATTTGCTTTACCAGGGCTTGGACATTTCTTACATTGGGGTAATAAAGAAACGGCAGCACTATGGGGAAATGACGTGTGCTTCTACTCCAACCAGAAATCATGAGTTTCACCACTGAACAACTTTTTTGGCCAAGGTACAAACTGAAGAAGAGCATGAATAGTACAGGTGGACACAGCTATGCCCCGGTGCTCTACCAACGGGATCATGAAAAGCGAGTATACTGTAGCAGTATTATACTGAACACTATTAAAGTAACTATGTAGCTGTTTAAAATTACTTATTTTAATGACTTTTATATAATTTAGAAGTTAACCTAGACGTAAAGAGGTTTATTTTCACTTTACTGTCATTCTTTGAGAAGTTACACCTGGATAGAAAGTCACTTTAATCAGAGAGAGGAAAGCACCTGGAGATGAGTACAGAGCAAATTGACCCACTAAAATTTTATATTCTCCCATTTTAAACTTAAAATGGAGAAACAAAACAGAGGAAGATAATGAATTGAACATATCTTTTCACAGAGCTTTTCAAGGGAGGTATGTATCTATATTTTAGTAGATGAGGGAAAACAAGTTTCCCCACTTTTTGTACTCCCAGCTGATTTTGTAATTTTGAATAAACAAAAGAACTTCCTCACTTGTGTAAGAAGCTACAACAACCTGCCAGGTGTCTACAGATGAAAGCTTCCTGCACTTTAGAGTTTGATTTAAAGTATCATGCTTTTAAAATGTCATTGTTTTAGTTAACTCAAACCAGATGGAACATAAAAATCTAACCATTCTTGCTGCATTTTAAAATACCCTTTATGACACTATCAAATAAACTAATTCTTTTGATCTCAGAGTTACAGCCCCTTGGCCCTCTGTATTAGACCTGATTCCAAATAAGTCTGACTTTCCCCCAAGCCTCCAAAGATGTAAGGTTAGTTATCATTGATATCCTAGGGGCATTTTGTCCTCACTATTACAAGTATTTGCTTCCAGAAAATTTGTAACAGGTCTGGGATGGACTGTGGAGCTTAATCTGTTGCTGGAGCCTGATCTCCACTGACTGCAGCACTGACAGCCTGCCAGATGGCATGAAGCACAGTCATAGCTGACTGTAAGCTGTAGCACCTCCTGTATTTTTACCACCACCTTACAGAGTGTGGAAGGGAAAAAAAAACCAAAACCATCCAAATCTGAACTGGACAGGGAAAGTCTGACAAGCCCTGGTATGACTGCCCTCCTCTCAGATCCAGTGATGATTACCTACAAAAATGCTGCTTCTGAGAATGTCTATTTAATATGTTCTTAAAAACTGCCATACTTGCATCATCCATTCAACACCCATGCCAGCCTACCTTCTTAAGTCATAAATTAGCTATTAGATCTCACAAGGTAAGACTGCTTCACTTTTTTTCCCCCACAGCCATCTTTTTATCCCCTTCATTTTAAAACTTATCAATAAAAGGACTTAAAAACCTGAAGATTTTCACAGAACCATAGAAGAGGTTGGGTTGCAAGGGAGTTTTAAAGAACATCTGGTCAATCTCTGTACGGGGAGCTAGAAATACGCCAGTGTCAGAATTCACAAAAAATGAACTGAAGGCAAGATCATACAGAAAGACAATGTAAACCACTCACTGCAGATAGTTTAGACACTGCAACACAGTAGTAAAGACAAACAAGAATTTGACATTCAGCAGCAAAACAAACTTTCAGCCAAGGGTATACTTTGTCTCATTCGAATGATAGTGCCTATACAGAAAAGCTACAGATGGTTTGAATTGTTTCTTCTTTTTATATTATCTTTTATTTTAAAAACTGAGTAGACAGAGAAGCAATCTTCTCCAGACAAACAGCTTCCACTAGAACAAACAGGCTAGAAAGCTTTCCAACCACATCGACAATTAAGCACTATTTCTGGAGCCTGTAGTAGCAGGAGGCTTTGTATTCTTGATATCCATCCAACAGGGGAGCAAAAAAAATTTATCTTTGTGTCAAAAAAGGAATATTTAAGATAGAAAACTAAAAAGCCAGAATCTTTAGTATTAGTTCATACAGGACTGGAAGAACCTACAGTGGTTTGGGGAGACAAGTATACTATGCTGCAGTACTCCAGTAGCATCACGAAAGCTGCTATAAGAACAGGACACACTCAGCTCATCTCCTTACCCTTTTAATTCATCAGCTAAGCACATGCCAAATTGCTTGGTACCAGTTTCCATGCATCTTCTTATCATTAGACGATAACGAGGTTCAAAGACATGGAGTGGGCAAGGGATGGTAGGGAAGGCCATAGTACATACGAAGATGGGAACATCTTTATTCAAACTGTAAGATAATTATTAAAAATTAAAAAAAAAAGAAGTTTGCCATAAGAGAACAGTTACAAACTGCTACATTCAGCATAAGCCCTCAATACAACACTGACTCCAGTAGTTTCCTTAGATTCATGTCCACAAACACTTATTTGGTCAAGGTTTGTCAGTTCTACATGACAAACACATTTCAGGACTTTAATATATTAAGAGAAAAATCCCTCTAAACAACCTTCATAGAGGAAAGTCAGGAAATAACCAGTGTCCCAAAAGTGTGCTTGTCAATACATTTACCTTAAACACATGTGGCAAGATTTTGATGATAACTTCTCACAGTAACATAGTACCTAAGAATGAACTAGCCATGCTTAAAGCAAGATGGCAGAGAATTCCCAAGCTCAGTGAAGTCCTTTAAAGTAGCCTACTTTATTTATCAGGCTTAACTGCATGTTTATTTTCCTTTTTTAAAAGAGTTGCAGAGCAAGATCCGTAAGTCTCTTAGAAAACCAGATCCTTGAACTTCTGCCAGCATGAAGTGTAACCCATTTGTAAACTGAATTCTACTCCCTGAAAGTCCCTATTATAACATCTATAGCTACTACATTGTTTCAGAAGAAAAAAAATCAATTATCTCAAGAATACTGTGCATCTCTACCATCTAAGCATATTTTTACTTGTTCATCTGCCATTAACATGTCAAAAGTACAAATCATCCAGAAGGTTCATTCACAAATTCATTAATTTTGGACATTTTCATTAAGCGCATGAAGCTTCTTCAGTAATTTATATTGAAAAACACATTTTGTAACAGCTGTCAGTAGTAAAAAAGTCAGCCTACTTTGACAATTCCTTAATTTCTTCCTCATAAACTTTCTTCCTTTCAGATAATTCCTCTGGCAAGTAACGGACTATCAATTCTTCTGTGAGGACGGTCTTCTTGTAAGTTCTGCTTGCCAGAAACTGCAAGAAGAGTCAACTCTTAAGTCTGGTAAAGAGAAGACAGGCAATATCTCTCCCTACCAACCCATCCCTCTCCTAAAGCCAAACAGCATATTAGTCAGGATTGTATAGATTCCTCTTCATTTTCATCTTTCAGGCATCAAAACTTCCACTTAAGGATTCATGGTTCAATCTAGTGCCCATTTAACAGCAACTCCTCACCCTATTTCTAGCAGAAGTTGTAATATCCGTAAGAAAATGCAGTCCCTCCTCACTTTTCACCTAGATTTGCCATATTACGCCTGCCGGAGCAGAAGTGTTCACCGAAGAGCAACAATTTTTTCAATCTGGTAGCTATACAAACTGGAGATGTGGCATGAGCAAGCCCCACTTCTCTCACAAGGAATGACTAAACATTCTGGAGCAAATGAGGTCTGTACACAGCTTGATGCTGTGCATACTACTGCGCTGCTCTGTTTTCACAGAATCACAGAATAGTTTGGGTTGAAAAGAACCTGTAAAGGTCATCTAGTCCAACTCCCCCTGCAGTGAAGAGGGTTATTTTTAACCAGATCAGGCTGCTCAGAGCCCGGTCCAATCTGATTTTGAGTATTTCCAATGATGGCACTTATCTGGGCAACTTGTGCCAGTGTTTCACCACCCTCACTGGAAAAAAAAAGTCTTCTATACAGTCTAAACTGATATTCTTTCCATTTAAAACCATCATCACTTGACCTATTGCAACAGGTCCTGCTAAAGACTGTCCCCATCTTTCTCACAGGCCTCCATTAAGCATTGAAGGGCCACAATAAGGTCTCCTGGAGCCTTCTCTCTCAGCCTTTCTTCAAAGGAAAGGCGTTACAGCCCTCTGACTCTGTCCCAACAGATCTGTGTCTTTCCTGCATTGAGGACTTTGGAGCCAGACACAATACTCCAGGCACGGTCTCACTAGAGAATCCCCTCCCTTGACCTGCTGGACATACTGCTTTTGATGCAGTTTTAGTGTAGAGCATAGAAAGCCTCCACACAAGCTTTCAGAAGAATACAGCTTTATACACTTTTGTTAATTGGGATGCAGCCATACTTACTTCTGACAGCTTTTCTTTGCAGAGTGGGCAATGCGGATTATGGTCAAGGCAACGCTCAAGGCATTTGAGGCAAAAGGTGTGTCCACAGGGAGTAGTAACAGGTTCGTAGAACAACCTGAATATGGAAACATGGAAGAGAAAAGCTAAGCTGCCAACACAAACACTGTAGATGCCAAAATTGTGGAAAGAAGTGACTACATCTAGCCATCTCTTCCATGCCTGCTTTTGTATAAATCACAGGTGGCAGTGTTATTTAAGGATATAAAAAACAGCTTTTCATTTTTAGAAAGAGCAAACAATGGAGAATACCATGCACAATGGAGAATGACACATTCACCAGATGCAAGATTCAGCTATAAGGAACAGAAAAATTATACAGACGTTCTCTGGCAGGTTTTCCTTTTGACACCACAAAAACTTTTCACAAGCTAGAAAAGGTTTCTGAGCTTAATGCCAGGTCAATGCCGTCATACCTCATGCAGAGGGAACACTCAAAGTCCGATGCATCCACCAGGGTTGTTGGTATTTCACTTGAAGTGACAGTGGTGTTTTCAGATAAAACATCTGCATCTAGGTAGTTAAGAAGATAATTTAAGTATTACTGCCATTTCAGATGCCTTTTAAGTTGTTTCTCCATAGAGAACCTACACAATTTATTTTCTTTTTTGAAAATTTTGTTCTCAACAAATATTCTTTTTTCCACTGAAGTTTTAGACTTTCGGGCATGAAATACTTGGAGCACAGAGGATGACGTCTATGGCCAGAGAAAGCATTTTAAAGCAGAATACCCAGGAGCTGCTTCTCTGAAAATGGTTGGCTGGGGCTTTTTTTAAGTCTAACTTTTAAAATACTCTGCTATTGCCTTCCCACCACCATCACCACTACTACATCAGCCAGGCCAGATGTTTTAGAGTACATTAAGTCCAGAATTTAATTTGTTTACACACAAACTATTTCATCAGTGTTTATTATAGATTTCTCAGCAGGAGCAAATTTTCTTACAAGTATAAAAAAAGCTCACACTCTTCCAGCCTAAACTGCTGTGCAAATCCCAAGTTTCAAACAGCTTAGAATTTAAGGACTACTGAAGCTGTAGTCACTAATATTGATTTCACTAGCTCAGCACTCTGCAAACATAGGGGCAAAATCCACTTCACTTCTGATCAGTTTTGGATTTTTAGGGGCAATATATATATCCATGAAGTATACACACTTGAAGAGTATGGGCTTAAAACTCCACTACAACTGCATTGTTTTAGCTCCAGAGCTATCAACTCAAGCATCTGATGAGTCTCCCTCTCTGGAGATATTCAAAACCTGCCTGGACGTGTTCCTGTGTGATCTGGTATAGGTTATCCTGCTCTGGCAGGGTGTCGGACTAGATGATCTTTTGAGGTCACTTCCAGCCACTGACATTCTGTGATGATGTTTATACAAGAGATTCTGTAACTTCCTTTACAATCCACATCTTTATGGCTCAATAATGAGTTGTGACAAAGCCACGAATGCTGCCTCCACATATTTTTCACTAACTAAAATGTTGACCATTAAAAAAAAAAATCAGTTACAAAAAGGCTCAGCTTTTTTACACAAAGTTAAAACACTAGGATGTTTTGTTAAAGGATAACTTATGCTCAGCATCTGGTTTATCTCGAGCACAGATAGGACAGGGAAGAGAACAGTGGCCTACAAACTAAACCAGTGTTATCTTTAACCTACATCTCTCATGTTAGCATTTAGTAATAGCAAGAACCTGTGTTATTTCTGCAAATAGTAACATGGCATCAGGATCTATCAGAGACCAGAAATTAATGGTTATGGGGCAAAGCATGGTCTCTGGCCTTTGCTGTGAACATACAGGTTTCACAATCTATTTACTGAGTCTGCAGTTCACAGGCAGGTACAGGGTTTTCCCCTCACAACAGTGTGATCGAAGAGATTGGCCATACCTCGATCATTTGCAGAGGTGGGAAACAGACACGTAGCACTTGAACATTTTCAATGTTTCAAGGCAAAAGTTCAATTTGTCAAGGAGGTGCAGGTTGTTGTTTTGTTTTTTTTCTTTCAAAATCACTTTTAACCAGTTATTTCACTACTCAGTGCAATACATTTTCTTTAGGCTTTTTATGCTGCATTATTAAAACCACTTTGGAGGTCTTTGTTAGAAACTTGAGAAGCATACCAATTGTAAGCACAGCTATCAAGTGACAGAAAACTGGAGGCTTATTACCCTTCAAAAGGCTTCTTTGTTTGCTTGGAAAATTTCATGTAAAGTTGCATGTGACTCTTTCTGATGCCAGTTAAAGATTTGTTTCCAGGCTTACTGCATCTTTCCTTCATATAGACAGACAATGAAGTTCAGCTATACCTCCAAGACTGAAAATATGGAAATAGCTCCAGCAAAACAAAGACCAAGCTGTTAGTGGATTACAAATTGGAAATGGCCCATTTGAGAGAGAAAAATACAGTGTTGACTGAATGAATTGAAACTGCTCTTCTGTAAGGTAAATAGGCTGTTAAAGCAGAAATGGACACAACACAAAATAAAGTATTATTACAATCTCTGTATGGAATGTTTCACTGACACCTATAAAGGGAGAAGGAAGAAAGTTTATCATTTTTCAGTATGTGCAAAAGAAATCGCCTCCCTAAGCCAGAACACAAACCTTTTTTGGGAATCTTATTGGGGACATCCAAACTTTGTAAATCCCGCATATCACTGGACAGTTTTCTTTTTAAGCCAATCCCAGGCAAACTGGAGAGAATAGCTCCTAAAGACTTCTTGTTGTCTTCAAAATACAGATCCAGAACATGATGGGAAACAGGAGAATCAGTGCTTCTAAACACATCAGATTCTTGGGACGGGGTTTTTGTTAACCTGAACACGGTATCCTTAAAAAAAAAAAAAAAAAAAAAAAGAATGAAGTTATATACAAGAGGAAACCATTTTGCTTTTTTAAAATTTGTATAAGTTGTATACATCAGCAAATAAACTTTGCAAGGTGAAAAAAGGTTCACACCAAAGAACACTCCAGGCTCCAGTTGCAAGAAACTGGGCAACTTCTCTCCCTACAGCTCCTGTCTCCAGAAATTATATTCCTGTCATACTAAAATTCTAAGTGGAAAAAAGCCACCCACAAATATAATTGACCCCCACATGAAGGCATCACATTGTTTTCTGAAGAAAAGAGTTTCAATCTTTTCTGAGGAAGCAGAACCCAACAAGAGATCCAACAGCAGTGGAGAAAACAGGTTTGCACTCCTCACATAGGCATTTTTGCGGTAAAGACAATGTCATACAGGTCCTTGTGTTACTTTTGGCATTTTTATATTGAACACTTTTTACTTTACCTTTGAGGACCCAGCAACAGAGCTATCTTCTGCAGCTGACTGTGTGTTTATGCTACTCAGAAATGCAGGCTTCAATCTTGTATGCGATGTTCGACTAGAGAAAGGTGCTGTTATACTATCATGCACATTTTCAAAGGCTGGGAAAAACATCTCACACATAATCTAGTCAATTAGAGAGAAAACAAAAGACAAAAATAATCATCATTACAACATGGATATTTATTTTGGTATGAACAGAGACAGACTTCACAGCTTCTGGAAGCCAAGAAGCTTGCAACAACCAGGACATCCTGCATTCCGCAATGCCCGCAGGGAACCTGAATGGCAGTCCCCACAACAACCACAGACACATCCCAAGGTTCTCTTCTGGTGTCCACCTCCCTCCCCAAAGGCTTCTTCTTCCCAAAAGCACCCAGAGTGGGGGGCAGCCTGCTGCATCCTCTGCCCCTACCAATCTCCACTATGACCCACATACCTCTCACCTCCTGAAGTCCTCATACCATGCTCTCCTACCAAAAGCAGTTAAGAGACATGTGTTTAAGCTCTCCTCACGCTATGCACCCATTTTCTTTATTGTCAAGCAGATTTCACTCCTTGGTAAAAGCTGTGTAGAGCCTGTTCTCTCACACCAGTTTCCATCAAGCACCTGGTCAAATCTCTGTTTTTTTTTATAAAAAGCTGCCTATAGGAATAGTCATGAAGCACCTGACCATGGCTGGCTAGCATGAAGTTGAACTTCCCATAAAAGGGCAAACTGCTACAGAAACTGCAGGATTTTTCTAAAACAGGACAGCATACAGCTCCCCATTCTCAACTCTGCCACTTCTCATTCGAAAGTAGCTTTCTGATTGCCACTAAAATTAGCAACCCTGAGCCTAGGATATCCAGGTGTACACAAATCCAGCCACTTAAAAGTGTATTCTACAAACAACAGCAACCAAAACTACAGAATTGCAGAGGAATCCACAGATACACAATCCCTCTGGTTAAGGCCTCAACCAAACCAAAAAGGCACAGTACTAATAAGGTTTCTTGGAGAATCTACTGAATCGAGTTATCATTTGGCTGTTAAATGTCACCTGAAATATTATTTGTGTGGCTGCAGAAATAAGGGCAGCTTTATGGCCAAGAAGTGGCTGATAAATATATTTTTATACCTTTTGGGCTTCTTTCTTCATTGAGCTCCATTCAGGATTTAAGGCAACACAATAGAGAAACTCCTTCAATGCTTCCTCAGTCCTTTCCAATCCAGAAAGAGCTTTTGCTTTCACATAATGGCCCTGTTCACACAAAGGAAAGAGACAAATCTAAAGATCGTTTCTTTAGTGACAGCAAGGTAAACTTGGAAGTTCACACCATTCTGCAGATGAAGAATAGGACACTTTCTGGGTAACAAAGTCTCTGACATATGTGACTGAACAAAAAGCTAGGCCCTTTTTCTGAAAGATCATGTCCCTGGAACCCACTGCTGCATCATTCCCTGTCAAAGACACCACTCTTTTCCTCAGGGGGGATCTGATGTAGAACCAGGTGGGGGGCTCTCCAGAGACCAAGACTACTACATATCTTATTGGGCTCAACACATGACAGAATTGTTTTGCACACTTCAAAGAATCATAAAGTGATTTGGATTGGAAGAGGTCTTGAAAATCATCTAGTTCCAACTCCCACCTCTGCCATGGACAAGAACATTTTCCATTAGACCAGATTGCTCAAAGCCTTATCCAGCCTGGTCTTGAATACCTCCAGGGACAGGGCATCCACAACCTCTCAGGACAGCCTGTTCCAGTGTCTCACCATCCTTACTGTAAAGGATCTAGTTCTAATATCTGGACTAAATCTACCCTCCTCAAGCTTAAACTCGTTCCTTCTTATCACAAGCCCTTGAAAAAAGTCCCTTCCCAACTTAACAGTAACAAAGCTGCATGGGAAAGCCAGGAACAAGGGACATGCTAGAAATAACAGCTGAGGGAGGAAAATATTTTAGGTTCAGGACACTTTCACTTCTTCTCAGTGTCTTACAAGGACAGAAGTGATTTTTCACCAATTTGGCTAGAGAAGACCAATAACATTATGAATCTAGAGCAACTTACCAATACTTTACATAAAGCCTCTTAGCCCATCTTACATTTCCTACATCCTAGAGAACCACATCCATAGCCCAAAGGTATGGCAGTTAGCTTAGGTGCAAGTCCTACTTTTTATTTGTAACAAGAGAACAATGCCTCACCTTTGACTTTCCTTGCAGATATTGATTTGTCATTCAAATCTGACTACAGAATTTACTTCCTCAACAATGCAAAGCATGGATTTAAATATCTGCCAAGAAACCATAACCAAGTGTATTAAGCGTATTTATTACAAAGTGTGCTTTGCAAGTCCACCTTTGATCAACATGACTATCTCTAGAGGCTGTGCTGAAAGTACAGTTCCAGTAGTCCAAGAGATTAGTCAGATGAGCAGATACACTTTTCTATTCTGCAGATGAATACCAAAATATCTGGTATCACATAATCTTCCTGGGCAGGTACCTCCCTCACTCTCTCAGTATAGCCTGTCAAGTTGAGACTCATTAAGATCTTTAACTTCCTGCTGTCAGAAAAAAGAGGCTTAGACCCCAAGCAGGTAATGGGTGCTGCGTAGGACAGGTTAACAAGCATATGTCATCTGGCAACCCGAACAAGAAGTCTTAGCCCACATCGTTTCTCAAGGTGAGATACTTTTTTCTCTTCCTGAATGCAGCAAGAAGAGGCCTAATCCTCACCTTCTTGACTTTTGCTCAGTCTCTGTCAAACCTTTTTAGAGAGGTCCAATATGCCCAACATCACCACTTGGGAAGTTTGGCCTCATCCTTTGGGACTGCAAGACTAATTTCCTTACTCAAGCTGCAAGGCAGGGCTGAGCTGGGCTCTCTACAAACAAAATCCCTAAAGATCCAACATCGGAAATTAGGGATTTGAAGACTACGCACTGCAGAGTCTACTGCTGCCACCTTAACTTTCCCAATTTCACATGGCCCTGACAAGCACTGGGCTGAAGGGTAAGCTATTTTTCTAATTACACGGTGTACATTTGAGCTAATCTCTGCCGCTGTATGATATGCAGCAAGACAAAAAACAAAGCAAATGCCCAAAATTCCTTGAGAGGATGGATTCTGGATTGGCACAGCTTATGTGGAAGTCCTCACATGCAAGCACAAGTAAAAAGTAAAATATGCCCGTGACACTGTTGGTTATGCCACAATGACAAATTTCACTTTCAATCAGCATTCATCAGAGCTGTGATTAATGAAATCTCTATCCGCCTACAACTGACACACATCACATTTCCACAGATCCGAAGCAAACAGAGAAGGCACTTCAAGAAACCATGCGAACGTGTCCAATTCATCTTTCTCCCTCTGCATGGAAACCCAGCCAATGCCACCCGAGATGGATTCCTGACTTAATGAGAAATTATCCCAGACAGAAAGGCAAATTATAGGCAGAGGGAACACTACGAGCTGCCTTCAAATAACAAAGGTTTTAATGGGTGACAGGATAGACAGCCTTCAGAGACAAATACCTAACTTATCAGAAACTAGGTGCTACAGACAGCATCTCTTTGCCTGCCCCACGTGTTCCCCAGCTGGAAGCAAAAAGCTAGGTTCAGTGTCCCATACTGAAGCAGGCCAAGAAATTCATGCAACATCTCATTAGTCTTTGCAGGAAAACCAAGGTCTGTCTAAAATCCTTTCCTGTGCTACCCCTTTTCCAGGTACTACCCCAAGGGGCTTTATCTGGTCAAACCTGTGCTGCAGTTTTGCCACTGATGGGTGAAGGACTGACTGGAGGTATAGTTTTAGGTGGGGCAAACTGTCAGACACCCAGTCTAGCCTTAGGCATCCAGCCGTAACAACAGTCACCACGTGCTTCTTCCATAATATCTGATCCTTGCTTCAGACCATTCATGAAGCAGTGCTCCTTGTAACACTTCCTTTTGTTAAGAAAAAATAGCCAAGCCCCCTTTAAGAATCAAAATGATGCAAGTAGGAATCACAGAAGCAAACTCTTCAGTATTAAGAGGATAACAAACAAATAAATAATTAAGTACAGTCTGAAGCACACATTGGCTAGCACGCCATCAAAGCCACCCACTGCCTGGGAACACACCATGCAAGAGATTTACAGAGCCACCCCTGGCCATCACAACTTCACAGACCCTATTTTGCTGCCAGGCTGTAGCACTGGCCCTAACAGATCAATGAGCACCAGCACAAACAAAAATGTATCACCAGTTGCCAGCCACTGCAATCTCACTGGATGGAGGCACATTAAGGACCTTCCAGACTTGTCCTTTGAATAATTTAGCAGATATTTCCAGCCCTGTTAATGTCTCAAGGTTCTCCTAGCAACACCCTTAGCAGGACTGTGTCCCCACCACAGAGAGAAGCCACGCTAAGGCCAGACAATTTTTACTTATATCTTTATATCATGCAAGCACTGTACCGCAGGCCAGTTGGGTTTGTTTCGGCAGAGGACATCCGCGTCATGAAGAGCTTGCTGGTAGTTTTTCATCACCGTACAGAGTTCTGCTCGCTGTGCTATTAGTGAACACTTGCAAGGAGCTGGAAAACAAAAATGATTGCAAGAAACTCCATTAAAAGAAGCACTAGGATGTGTTAAATACAGTAACCTAGTTTCCAGCCAGAGTAACTTAAAAGCACTACTTCACAATGGTTACATACATATTGTTCTGTAATTAGAAAAGGCAACTCCTTCCTAAGACACGTTATTTGCTCTCACCCCTCATTCACATACAATATGCCACTTGCTTGCTCTCTCTCTCACCTGGTTACACGGCAGTTTTAGTAAAAAAGAAAAAATCTCTAAGCATCTCTCCACACAGTGTGGCTTTAGCTGAAGGAAATCACCAAAGCAGGACTCCAGCTAAAACAACTCATATAAACCACTCATTAAGAAATAAGCACACAGCCTTTGAATCTCATATCCACTTTTCAGTTCTTTACCTTTGCTCTCCTCCAGGCAGGCAAACCTCTCAGGATCATACACATTGGCTCAATACCCACACATTCATGAATTGTCCTGTTTGAACGGATTATAAACATCTCAAGCATAATTTTATCCTTTTCTAAAGTCTCTGTAACACATTTTAAGATGTTCCTATCTTCCTCCAGCATAACATTTCTTAGAACCACACAAAAACTTTGGCTGATCCACATTCAGCAGGTCCACCAGGACACTCAGGTCTTTTCTGCAGTGCTGCTGTCTAGCAGAGCTGGTCCTGTAATGCAGGGTTACTCTACTTCAGGCACATCTCCCTTTCCTGAAATAGCAAAGATCAGTCAAGCCCAGACTCAGATTGTTGTTCTTGAACAGGAACCCTATCCTCCAGCACATTAACTGCTTCTTCCTCCCCCAGTTTGGGGTCACAAACTTGCTGACAGTGCCCCCTGCTCACTCACAGAGGATTTTAGTAAGATGCTGAACTGTCACTCCCATTACCAGCACCTGAGCAAGGCCACTGATGCCTCAAGCCATTAACCACTACCTCTGATGATCCAGCCAAATTTCCCACCCTCTCACATCTGCCTCCCCAGTTCAACTAGGAGGATATTGCAGCAGGCAGCATCAGCAGCCATTCAAAAACACAGTAAGCCCCAAACAATGCTCTGCCTTTGTCTGATTAAGCATCTATCTCATTTGAGGAGGTAAGACTGAGTTCTGATTTGTCCATGTAACCTTCATATGCTTGGAGGACTAGAAGCTGGCTGCCAGGTGGTGGCAGCTAAATGCAGTAACCCATACAGAAGTATGCACTGGTTAAAGCTGTCATAACTGAGAATAAACTTTAAAAATGCTTCAAAGTGTGCTGAGAGGCAGCACTGGCTTATTCTTACAAATGTGAAACACCTCCAAGCTTCCTCAAGACTGCTGATGCAAGTGTCATCTTCTGCACGTCCCTATGCAGGGCTTGTCTCCGTACACGTGCTTTCTCCACGCTGCTTTGGCTTCACTGTTCACATCTTGCTTCAGCGCAAGCATCCTAAACATCTTCTCAGTAAGAGCACCTTTCTCATACAAAGCCTAGGAACATACATACATACACACGGATGCACAGAAGAAGAGGAAGCTAAGGCGAGAATTGATCACTCTCTACAACTACCGGAAGGTTGCAAGGACGGGGCTGGCTTCTTCTCCTTGATGACAAGTGGCATGACTGGAGTAAACGGTTTCAACGCTGTGCCAGGAAAGGTTTAGGCTGAGTATTAGGAAATACTTCTTCACTAAAAGGGTTATTGAACACTGAAATGGCCTGCCCGGGCAGTGGTGGAGTCACCATCCCTGGGGGTGTTCAAGTGGTGTGCAGACTTGGCACTGAGAGACATGGTTTAATGTTGACCCTTCAGTACTGGGTCAGATGTTGGGCTGGATGATCTCTGATATCTCTTCCAGACAGACATATTCTGTGATTCTGTGAATAAGCACATAACTACTGCAGGTGCCACTACTCATTAAATTCAAGCACCTCGTGGAAGGGATGACCCAAGATCAGATACTCCTTTGGCACCCTCCCCTCCCTTGAGCTGGCACTAGCACTCATGCAGCAAACCAGGCTTGCATAGTTACACAGAGAACCAGAGCAAGGAATCAATTGACTGAAAGCTAATCCAATAAAAACAAGTAAATAAAAAGGTTTAAGAGAATCGGTTTCGCCTCAAGTGGTTCACTGTACAGCCACACAAACACTAGTGACAGGACACGGGATGAGAAAGAAAGAAGCAGCAAAGCCCAATGCCTTTTTTGGCTGTAGCATGGACTGTTGCCAGATACACTAATTGAAGAATGATGTACCAGGGGTGATGCTGCTCCACTGGTCCCTGTGACAGAGCCTACGTATAAAATACACAGCTCTGCCAAGAGCCACTTCACACTTGAGGTTCTGTGAAGACTTCTTTGGTTGGTTTTGTCTTGGTGTTTTGCAGTGGTATTTTTTGTTATTGTTGTTTGGGTTTTTAAATTATTATTATTGCACATGCAGACTGCTACTGTGATCCATATTTCTAGACAGCAATTCTTAAAGACTGCTAGTTAAATGCAACTGAAAACAATTAACTTAAGACCTTCAAAATCCAGGGTGTTGTTAATTTTTCTTTTAGCTGATGCTTAAATATGAAGTTATTTAATTTAGCTACCATTTACACAATGTCTTCTGTTTGGATTGAGCATGAACAACTACTCTACACTTCCATCACCCTATCTGCTGCAGGGTATGTGTGCACACTATGCTGACAAAGGTAGACGCCTCAGCAGCCAGGGAGAGTAATGGGTGAGGTATTTTTTGACACCCCAGGGGAAAGGAAGCAGTGGGAGATTTGCAGGCAGACAAGCCAGTGTCCTGCTTCTGGTCACTCCTGCACATCTCATGCTCTTTGGCATAGTTCCTAAATTCAGGAGGCTCACAGAGAGAACATCTTCATTGTCCCTTTTTCAGGATCTTGCCTCCACCAGTGAAGTTTTAAGCAAAAAAAAGTCACCACAGAACACAATGGTGTGGCAAAGGCTGCAAGTTCTCCTGAAACAAAGTCCAAAGGCTCTCACAACATGAAGAGGAAATAACCTTCTGAAAAAAAGGCAACCTCAAGGCAAATCAGAAAAAGCTACACTCATTCAAGGCTTGTACCTCTTGTTCACTGAGTCTCGGACAGAAAGTCTGAGGTGTGGCTCATCTTAATGAGTACCTGGCAAAGAATATTTAGATAGAGTGAGAGAGAAAGGGTAAGGAAAAGGCACGTGGTAGCTTTCCTAGAGAGAGCAGTATTTATGAGACTATTGTATAACAGGTATTCTATAGGGAGATGACTTAGGTAGACAAGATGCCATAGCTGCAGTGGTGCCCAGATGCCTCCATTCAAACTCATCCCATTCAGAGACATGGCAGCACAGCCCAAAAGTTCATCATCTCTATGCAAGTCCCCTTGTTCCCAGCCTCCTGTTGCTGGTAGGACCATCCAGGGAGGGTCCATAGCTGGTCCCAGGGCACAGCCAGATGCACTGAAACTTCGTACTATCTCTCTCAGTGGAACCCTGCCATCAGCAGGCTGACTCCAACTTAAGATACCTGTGAAAGTGGGAAGTGAATACCCAGCTACAGCCTAAATAACTACAATGTTTCTGTAAGCATTGGGATGTTGTGTTGTTCATCACCAAGGTGAAAAAAGTTGGTCACAGAAGGAATAGTGAATGAAGAGGGCTTGAGGACATACAGAGCTGTGAATGTTGCTAGATGCTGGCATACTGTGGTAACTGGCAAGTTTATTTGAGGGGAAAAAAAGTCATGCAACACCCACTAGTGTGTTTTAAAATAACACACACATTGTTTCTTCTGGAGGCTAACGAATTATTATTTATTTTAGACCAAATGTAAAAAAAACTGTAGCAAATGTTGTTGTTTCCCTAATACCAGCAGATGGCATTTCCTGATTCAAACTCTTCTGGGAGCCTGCAGCTGCACAGCAAAATTTATGTCCTTGTCAGCATCAGGGATCCAACTGCTGAGGCTCCCAGGATCTGCAGCTCCAGGCAGCTGGGACATAGATTTCCTCAGAGCTGCCGTTCCTGAGAGCTTTCCCATGCAGCTCCCTCCCTCCTGGCCATAATCCCATGGCACCATGCAAACACCAGCTGAAGCAGTGGCCTGATAGCTCTACATTACCTGGACTGAGGGGCCTGGTAGTTCCCTACCTCCTAGACCCTCCTTGGGGCTACCAAGTATTGCCTATTCCAAGTATGGCTGTGAGCCTGAATGTCTCAAAATCATTTACTTTCCACTCATACCACCTTCCCACTTCTCTGTAGATGTTTATTAGATTGGGCTTTTAGTGATCATAGAATGGTTTATGGAATGGTTTATGTTGGAAGGAACCTAAGATCCCATTTCCAAAAGATCAACCATTTCCAACCCCCCACTATGGCAGGGACAACTCCCACTAGAACAAGTTGCTCAATGCCTCATCCAACCTAGCTTTGAACACCTCCAGGAAGGGAGCATTTGGAACCTCCCTGGGCAACCTGTTCCAGTGTTTCACCACTCTCACTTTAAAGAATTTCTTCCTACACATTCCTCTTCCATTTTAAACCCATTACTCCCATCCTGTCATTACACTGATAAAAGTTTTACTGTAACTACCACTGAGATGTCTTCCAGGAACACGACAGAGAAAGACCATATTTGAAGTCAGTAGAAGTCCCTAATACTTCTTAGAACAGCATGTTTTATTCAAATAGGTTTCAATCTGAAGCATATTTCCTGAATGCATGAGCAGAACCAAAACAGTGTAATCACAAGAACACCTTTCAGTCTTGCTTGTACGAGTCAGTCTGCACAGGACTTTAGAGCAAATTTCCCCCACATTTTAAAGAATGTGCTGCCCCTGGAGAGACAGAGAAATATGACTTGTTTTGTTATGTCATGCATTCAATTCTGAACAATTCAGTAATGAAAATCTTTTTTAAAACTTGAGAAGTAAAATGAAATATTTTAATTTCAGTGAGAAATTAGCAAGGTTTGGAAATTGATTGAATAGCAAGCTAGGTTTTCTCCTGCAGACTTCATGCAAATATGGTAAGTTCACACACAAAAGAAATGGATTCACAGAGGTTGTTTGGTTGGGGGTGGAAGGGTGTGGAAGAAAGAGCACACTTAATGAAAGAGCTAGTAAGAAGTTCAGAACATTCAAATCAAGCTTCATTCCACAGCAAATATGAAAACCAGGGTCAGTTTTCCCAAACTGATTAAAATAGACAATGAACATGATTGATGTCATGGTTTAACCCCACCTGGCAACTAAATAAAAACAGCTTAATAGGTAAAGTAAAAGCCTTGCACACAAGCAAAACAAGGAATTAATTCACTTCTTCTCATTATCAGGCAGCCATTAGAAGCAGAAAAGGCCTTGCCCATGTAAGCACTGCTCAGCAATAAGGAAAACATTCCTGTGTTATCAACTGTTTTGAGCACAAATCCAAAACACAGCCACACACTAGCTACTGTGATGATAACTGATTCTATCCTAAACAAAAAACCTAGCATGATGATATATTTGCAATCAACAAGTCCAAGTGTTCTCAGTTGTCAGACCATCTTACCTGGATTCATAGAGATTTTTTTTAAAAATTAGAATATCATGGCTTTTCCTCCCTACATTTACATCACTGGCAGTCTTCAGAAGTAACCTTAGACTCCAGAGAAAGTGTGCAAGAAGTTTTGGTGCACAGAGAATGCAAAGAAAAGCACGATTCTTCCTCCATAAGCCCACTCTTGCAACAAAGCACTCCTCCACTATGGCAACCAAGCAAACACCTGCTAACAGTACTCTGAAATCAAATGCAGCACCTGTTTCCACCAGGTGATCAATGCTGGCAGAAAAAGCAATAGAGTTCAGCAGCTCTTGAAACAGGCTGCAGCAAGGAAGGTGGGGCACCATCACTCCTCTGTTCACAGCCTGCACCAGCATGCAGCAGCTGGTTTGTGCTCTTTCCTCATCCACATTCACATTGCCTGCAGCCAGTGTAGTAAAACACATCAACTCCCCTAATGGAATCTATCTGCCATCAAGCTCTATTTGTTTTATTTTATCTTCAAGCATGTATTAAATGGGTTTTCTTTTGTCTTCTTTCTTCAGGAGTGCCCATAGCCGAAGTTTTCTCTCCTATCACCTCTACAAAACTGATTCACACACCACCACAGAGCCCCGGTATGTCTCGTTTGCACTGAGAAGCTAGAGGTGATCCGTGTCTGACTGGGATTTCACCTATAAATGCAATCTAAGCACAAAGCACATCAAGATGAAAAGGGAAAAAAAAAAAAAAAAAAAGGCAGACAGGCAAAGAAGCCCTATTTAAACTGGAGTGGGCAAATTGAACCCACCACTTCACTAGCAGAATCGAATCTGTAATGCTTCCCTTGCCTTCCCACTCAAAGATAAAGAACATTCACCTACTTGCTGCTTCGCCTTGCGGCAAGCTTAACTAGCTGCTCTCTGATCTGAGTGACATCAAGAAATTCCCTTGTATTATTCACTTTGACTGAAAGAAAACACACTGGCATCAGATCAGGGGGATTATTCTTAAGAACATACAATTTTAAGACTGAACTAACTTCTCTCTAGGCCTTGGTATTTTGCTGTTCAAAAGCTCTGACTTAAGAACACATGTTTTTATGTGAGCTGGACAAAATATTTAAGATTCCCAGCAGTTTTATTCTAGATTCACTAAGTTCTCAGCTAGGAAACTCCATACATTGGAGCTGCTATCTGCCATAAAGCTGGACTCGCATCACTTCAAAGCACACCTAATCACTACTCCCCTCATTACTCCGAAGAAACACTAAAAGGGAAGTTATACTCTACCTGGAGTAAGAGCTGTAACAAAAAAGGCGCAGCTAACTGAGCCTTTGCTTTTGTGTTGCACCTCTAGCCTCATGAGGTAGAGGCATAACATTTGGTCTCATGCCAAGACCAGCTGTTAACCTACAGTTTAGTTGCATTTCTGCAACTGCAAAGCCAGTGGTAATCACGTTTACAAACCCACTGAGTGATGAACTGCACAGTATAGCAGAAGTGCTCAATTTAAGAACATCCCAGCATACAGCTAAGTGTACTTAAATCATATCCAAATCCTGTTCAAATCCTAATCTTTCAATACTTTGTATATGCATGCTACCCTTTCCAAATAAAACACCATGAATCCTCCCAATATTTTCAGTTCCCACTTGAGCACTGCTTCAAGTGACATACACCAAAGTCCATCCATGGCTCCTTGGCACTAGGATAATAAAACTATTAAGTACAGAAATGTGGTTCATTTTCAATGCTTACTGATTTTTCCAGCATTTAGTTTAGGGTTTGGGTACGATTTATTACCAAAGCCTCAGTCAGAGATGAAGTATGATCTCAAAGAGCAGGTACAGTGACTGCCCCAAATCTAGGTGCCTACAGACCGAAGTATGAAGATATACCAAGCAAGCTCCTAAAAACAAAACACCCTATGAAGCCAGCCCATTCCCGATCTTCAAAGGACCCTCCAAAGAAACATAAAGGGATGTGCTAGGTGCACACGAACCCATGATTGTAAAGAGACTCCAAAGCCTCCACTCACAGTCAAGTGGAGCCAGCCAAGCAGTTCTGCCATGATCACAGTTAACATGGTCATTTTACAGGCAAATATTCTGCCATAATATTGTTTTAACCATTGATAACCTAGTTGCCATATTTGTCATAAGTACATAAAGCACATTTCTACCAGTTACACGCTTCAGTTGTCTACAACTTTTCAGATGAGGAAGCATAAACCAGTTCTATAAATATGTTCTTCCAAAAGCAAAAGGTATCTTGCTATGCTTCACAAAAAAAGAAAAATATGCTGTTTGAAGAGACTTCAAAAATTCTTCACTTTCTTATACGTAGGTAGAGTTTGTTCTCTGGGACTGCTAAAGTAGTTCAATTATTTATAGGAAATTACAGCTGGGTTACATACATGCAGGGCTAGAGGGCAAGAGTCACCCTATCCTAAGCAGTACATTACTAAGTTACACGTGCACTGCTAACTACTTAAAAATCTGTCTGCTGTACAGCACCATGCCTTCTTCCCTTCATGCCCATGATAGATAAGCCCCTTGTCCAACACTGTCCTCATCTTGCAGTCCTGCAAACCCCCTGCTTTCAGCACACTCTCTTCAAAACGTCCAGAGATCCAGCTACAGGATCTAAGCTTTCCACTGCAAGATCTTCACAAATCAGGAGTAATACAAGCTTCTGTTCCAAAGCACATGACACATTTCAAGTGGTGTCATAAATGAAGTATTTACTACTATTTTCAAGCACTACTTCACTAAGAAAGGGTGGGGGCTGAGGGACAGAAGTCTGCAAAAGATTTAAAGTTTAAAAATAACACTCAGACTACTGCCAACAGTCTCTAGCCTTGACTCCTACTTCTACACATTTTTCTCGCCCCATAAAACAGAACAAACAGGTTTTAGGCAGACTCCAAGAGGCACTTCTACAGAGTTCCTTTTTTTAGCACAAATCCTCCATGCAGCAAGCATTCACCACTTTTTGTGGCATGTAATTTCAGAAAGACTTCTCATTCTCCAATCGAAAGTCATGCTTTACTTTAGAAGCTACAAAATTAAATATTCTTCTGATAAATTATTAAAATGACTGAACCATTTGCTGTTCCAGAAGTCACAACAGCTGTCTAGCATCATGGGTTTGGTGGTTTTTTTGTTTTGTTTTGAATGGCTGGTACAACAGCAAAGACATCTTTCTTACTGGAAAAGAGCAAGCATTCTCAAGACCCCATGAGAAAGTAAGACTGAGTCACCCTCATTGTCACTACATTCCAAAAAGATAACTGGCCTTATCTTCTAAAAGCAATCTTCTAGAAATAATGCGCAAAAGAGAATACTGAAGTGTATGCAACACACAACTCTCATACAGGTATATGTGGATGCTCCCTGGCAGTTTTCTTTAAACAACACGACTTCTGCACAAGTGCATCACTAATGAGCATGAGTCAGACACCCTTACAAAAATTTAAGCACAGCTTTCTGCTGCCACTTTGCTGCTTCTGAACCTGACCCATGACTAACATAGAAACCTTTCAACCACCAAGTCTGCAGTAGGATAGCACCAACAGGATGTCACACCACCCTGTAGAGAAATTCTGATCGTTTTTCCCCTTATATGAAGCAACTCAGAAGTAAGCTTGGAAGGGAAATGCCCCAGCACATGATTTTTCAGCAGTAGCAAAACAACTACCAATGGTTATCATGGCTTTAAGAACTCAGCTCAACTCCCAAGAATGCTTGGTTTCTTTTACCTATTTGAGTTACCCATGTGAAGGGAAAGCAGGAGGGAAGAAAAAGCCAAACATACACATGAACTATTTACCTAGGACATCAGGAGTAGCCTATTTGTTTGTATCCAAAAACACTGTCCATGTAGACCAGAGACAGGGTAGAGAAGGCCACCACGGTTTGCAGATACTCTATATTGAGTTTAAGTCATCCCACTTGTTACCTCAGCAAAGCAGTGACCACAAATTCATAAAAAGGCAACACCAAGCCCCTTACCACACAAACTCAATGCTTGGCGTGGTAGGATGATGAGAGTATGGTGAACCCAAGCAGGTCAACCCCCAGCACACTACCTATAACACTCTAGTGAGCAAGTCTGGGGAACAGGAACCACCACTGACACTGTCCTAAGAGGCTCCGTTTGCTTGTGAATAAACATATTTTGGGCTGAGACTTCATCTTTGCACACTCAATGCTCCCTTTACAGCTCTTGTCTACTGCCTCGTGGCCTGCCCGCCCTCTTAATTCAATTCTCACAAAGGGAGAATTTGGAAGGCGCCAAATACATTTCCATGAATTGCTTGACCACAAGAATAAATTAGTGCTGAGTGGTGACATGAAGTTTTCTTTTGGATGAGGCAAATTTATGGTGAACCTCCACTGGGATGAGAAGGGAGAAACCTCTCTCTCCACAAGGTCTGGCTAGGAGAGGCAGATCAGATTCTCACCCTTCCACCAAAGCTCAGGCAAGTTTTTACATTTTGTTTTAGCTCCAAACATCATCCTATGGGTTGAGGGTCAGCACACAGCTTTCCACCCCAGCAGATGCAAGATGGAAAATCTCCAGCACTGATACAGCAGCATCTTATGGCAAGCATACCACCTCTGACACTAGGTCAAGCTCAGTGCAAACTCACCTCCTCTTTGGCCCTTCCCACACCATTCCTTACCCAATGGAAACAGATTCACACTGTTTGGGAAAGAAAAGCCCCCTTTTGCACATATATACATCCTTAACTTCACTGTTTTTGAAGCTCTTTTTGAGCTTCTCTCCTACAAACTTTTTCTGAAGCCCTTGGAGAGGATTTAAAATACTTGAGCAGCTACATGCATCAGCTATAACCCCCTCCCATAGGAAACCTGTTTCTGCTCAGAAAAAGCCCCATCACACCAGAAGAAAACACAACCACTCCGAGGAATTGCTGCAGCTTTTACTATTCTCCGGGTACAGTGATGCTCCTCAGGCTTTGCTGACTCCAAAGGGACACTGCAGCAGTGGGTCACTACAGGCAGATGCAAACGTGTCTTACACAGAAACAAAGTATCCTGACATGTCAATGTCTAGATACAACCCGTACCACTATGCTGGGAGCCAGGCGAGACTGCACAGCACGCAGGAGTTGGGGCACAACCAACCCTCCCCACCTGAAAAATCTTACTTTGAGTTAGGGTCAGGTGGGTGCAGCAGATGGACTGCTCTGCCTGGCAGAACTGCAGCGTTTACAGAATGCCCAAGACCTACAGCTGCTGACACAGCTCAGGAACCAGAACCATTACAAAAACAGAAAGAGGAGCCAAAGGACTGCACCACAGGGCTTTTTATCTGAGCAGGTATCTTCAGGCCTATTTACAGAGGCACGGGACAGTAGAATAACAGAATTGTTTCAGTAGGAAAATATCTAAGATGGAATCCAACTGTCAACATAATACCACCACGGCCATTAAGCCATGTCCCAGAGCGCCATTTCTACATGTTTTTTTGAACACTCGAGGCATAGTGACTCCACCACCTCTCTGGGCAGCCTATTCCACTCTTCCAACACAGAATTTTTCCCTAAACCTTCCCTGGCACAATTTTCTTTCATCCTAATGCCAGCACTTGGTCTTCCTAAACCTCATACAACTGATTTCACACAAAGAAGGACACAGAGAAATGTCCACTGGAGGCATGAGCCACTATTACTCAAACCCTCTAACACTGTACATGTGTGCTTGCTTACAAGTGGGCCCTCACTCCAAGGAAAGCTCAGTTTTCTTAGGAGGCATGCAGCACATAATTTTAAAACATGCATGATGTGTACAATATGCTCCTACTTGACATGCATAAGACAGTATTTTTGTGATAAATACTGTTTCTACAAGTGAATTCTGTTGTTGTACTCCCATCCCTGCCATGACACAGTCTGGCATATGTATAAAGTTACACACTGTACTTGACAGAAGCCCTAATACAATCTTCCCCATGAAGCAACAGCCACCAGTTCCTCTGTAACTGGGAACTGCTTTCTAGAAAGATAAAACAAATCACAAACAAACCAATAAACACTCACAGAAAGCACATCTTCAAAATGCTCATGTTAATTTGTCACCAAAATCCATCTCTCTCTTCTAGTTTCAGGCACATAGCTTAGAGAGCCTGTAAGCCTCAATACACAGAAACAACCGCACACCTTCTAGGCACAGTCCCTCCAGAGACTATCTTCATCAGAGAGCAGCAGGAGAGAGGAAAAGGATATAGAAAGCACCTACTACACAAAAAAAGATCCACACTAAAAACAAACAAACAAACAAAAACACAAAAAAAAGGGAAAACAACAACAAAACCACTCCTCAACCAACAACAAGCAAAACTCCTAAAAAAAGCAAACCAACCAAACCTGCATATATTATATACTTCAGCTTAACTGACCTAAGCATTCATATAAATCAGAAGGCCAGTTTAGAAGTGATAACAGAGAGGAAGCCTACATCCGATACTCCAGCTCTCTGAATTTCATTTCTGTGGGGAATAGTCCTCAGAGCAACATTCAGACAATACTTGATATTATGACGGCTCAAAAAGAAAAAAAAAAAAAAAAAAAAGCTTGGCACAAAGAGCAATCTGCTGGAAACAAATGCTTCCTTTCAAGCAGTTTGACATGTGCTTGCTTTGAAGCTCTGGTAATTAGATACCTTGCAATAAGGAGTGATCTATTCCAATGTCTGTAGCAACAAAAAAAGCCAGCAACTATGTTTAAAATAGTAGAGATCACCAAACTATGGGCATCTCAAAAGGACTAGATTAATCATGGAGTAGAGCAGATTTCCTTAAAAAGAACCATAAAAAAACTTATGCAATCACACTTCAATCCATAGCAGAGTCTACCAGAGCAAACATGGCAGCAGTGCTGGCATTGTAGATATAGTAAAACACCATAAAAAAAGAGACACTTGTTAAGAGTACGTTTTTGTTAGAATAACTAGTTCAACTGGAAAATGCTGACAACTTGAAAGCAGACAGAGCTCTTCTAAGGCCTGAAATTTGGAGCAGATATTCTATTAGGGTACTGGAAATGAGTGTACTGGCTACATGATGAAAGCCTTTTATAGTTTAGATTTCAAGCACCTTGAGAACCAAAACAAATCAGAAGACAAAGTTGCAACCAGAATTGACAGGTAATGGGAAAATTTGCTTTAGTTATTACATCACACAAAGCCAGTTGTTGCAGACAGAGCAGAAAAGTACTCCACAAGAAACTCCAGTAAAAAGAAATCCCACTGATCTGCACATCTTGCCAAGAAGCCTGGAGTTTTAGCTGAACTTATACAGTAACTGTATAATCAACCTCTTAAAAGAAACTAAAAGGATACTTGTGCCCTTGACTCTTAATAGTAATACAGAAGTATCCAGAGGTTAAAGGGAAAAAAAGCAATTATGTTCTCACACATAAGAATTCTTAAATACCTGCAATTCAAGTTGCTCATATGCCAACGCTTAAGAAGTAGTCAGCTATTTTTTTCTTCCTATTTACTGTGATACTTGGCTTGAAAGAAAACAACTCCAGCAAGCCAAAAGTCATTACCTGATGTACATGTAGTAAGAACTTCAGAACATGAGGCCCAGACAGGAGTTCAACCTGTGATGAGAAACTACATCAGCACGAAATAGGAAAGAAGCAGAAGGGCCGGAGGTGGGCTGACCTTTAGCAACAGGAATTTGGATCCACTACCTAAGTTACACATCAGCCTACCTGCTATTCTTTTCAATTAGATTTTTTTTTTAAGTTTTACTAAGCCATTTTAGAGTCACTGACAAGAGCAAGGAGTTTCCATAAAGATTCAGAGAGTGCTTAGGAAATCACAGATTTAAAAATCCCTGACAGCATCCTTTCTAAGACTGTAGTGCAGCAGCCACAGCTGGACAGGGACAGGAGTGGGAAGGGCAGGCTCTGCAAGAGCACTAGCAGCACACTAGTTTTCCCTCTCCTTCCACTCCCCCAGCCAGCCAAAAGCAACAGTGAAGGAACAGTTCTCAAAAAAAATCAACAAAAAAACCCCCCACAAAACACACACAAAAAAACCCAAACATGAAGGATTTCTTTCATTGACAAGAAGCTATTTCTCTCACCAGTGAGACTCTGAATCCAAAATATGACTACTATTGAAAACTTGTTGTATCCACCAGTGACCTACATTGAGCCTCTCCCCTCCTCTCTGCTTCACCTTCCTTCTTGGGCTCTCTGTCCTGCCCTACTTTAACAGAGATTACTTCAGCTAAATCAAGTAATAGTTTTACAAGCAGACTCGGTTAGGACTGAAAACTTGTCACATCTAGCTGGGAAAACGGAATAAATAGCAGAAGTAATGGTTTCCACTGCCAGCATCAGCCGTGAGGTGACTGTATGCTATCTAATTTAGCATGGAAAGGCACCAAAAATGAAAGCAAGTTAGGGACTAGCACTAACAACTTGTCTCCCTCCACTGCAGCCAGAAAAATGCAAAAACCCCGCATACCCATTTATCTAAAGGTGTGAAACTAGGTTAAAAAAAAAAAAAAAAAAAAAAAAAAACNCTAGGGAAGGAGCTCTTCCACCGAGGAGAACCAGTTTTCGATATGCCTGTCGTCTTCCGAAGAGCTTTACTCGCAGGATTAAATCCTTGCTAACACAACCGAGCCTTTCCCCGTCAATTAAACTGGACATCTATCCCACCCGACTAGTGCAGATTCCGGGGGATTTGCTGAGATCTCAGTTCTTCCCAGCTCCATTCCTCTTCTCCAGACATTTCAGACAGTTGTACCACCCCCACCGCTTGCAGAGCAAACAACCCAGAAGCACGCACGCACACAAGCATTACTATAAGGCTACAACTGAGCGAGCAAGATCCACCTACTACTCGGCGCAGAGACTGAAAACAACCTAGCTTTGACAAACTAAAGCTGCCAGCGGTTTGGCAGAGGAGGAAGGCAGACGGTGCCATTTTTATTTAAAGCCGCGCTCTTCAGAAGGTATTTCGCACACTGAAATACTGCACGCCTATAAAGAGGTTACACTCAAAACACGGACATGAGATCTTCACAACTTAAAATGCAGGTCCATCCTGAATATTATGCACAGGGCAAAATGAAAAATTTCCTGAGCATTTATGCATATCTATACTTCATTAAGTGTTTCCAAAGGCTATGTTTTGCTGAAGATGCAACTGCGTGTAGCTGAATGAATCCGATCCACACGCTAATTCCTTCCACGATGCCGCGATCGGGCTCAACACAACCACTGTTGCGTATCCTTTACTAAAAGATGGTTTCCCCACAAATAGGAAAACGGGTTTTCCAGAAATACTGCATAATGAGTCATCGACTGCAGGCATCTTAAACGCCAGGCACCTTCTGAGCAAGGACAAAAATAACAGAGGAACAAAAATAGCCCTTCACTTGGCGGCGGGGGGGAACACACTGGGAGGATTCATTCTCAAACCTTCCTCCAGGTGCCCTCTCCCACCATTCACCACAAATTCTCTCCCCGCCCAGCTGCGGGGGAAGGGAGCAGCTCAGAGACCATCGGGCTGCGCTACTCCCACCTCGCCCCCTCCTGCTTCCCCCGCCGCCGCTGCTCACCCATCTCCAGGGCCTGGTTGTACTTCTCCAGGGCGGCCGGCAGCTCCTGGCGCTCCCGCAGCGCGTCGCCCTCGGCGCGGAGCCGCCGCGCCCGGCTCTCGGCGCCGAACCACTTGTGCAGCAGGTTGCCCAGCACCACGTTGACCCGCGGGCGGGAGGCAGGCGACGGCGACGAGGCAGTCGTGGGGGTCGTTTCGGCAGGGCGGCGCGGTCGGTGGCAGCGGCCACAGTCGCCGGGCTCGGCGCAGCGACGGCAGTGGGTGTGCCCGCAGTGCAGGGTCACCGGCTCGCACAGCAGCCGCCGGCACAGCGGGCAGGCGAAGAGCTCGGGCGGGCGGCAGCAAGCTGGGTCGCCCAGCCCCTCGCCCTCAGCCCCTC